>RJWM01008792.1:0-23229 GCA_004363535.1 Dasyprocta punctata
CATGAAATATTCATGGTGGAAGCCAACTTGTTCATGTAGCAGAAAATATCCCAGCAGATCTGCAGTTCAGGATAGAACAGCAGTTGATGACTGGAGCCCAGAAGAGCCTATCATGCAGGCCTAGTAATTCTATTTTTAGAAAAGGAGAAGAAGAAATTCTTGGCAAGGTTTAGAGTGTAACTTGAAATCTAGGCACAGAGAAACTAAGGCAGTGAATGTCACTGTCTTGGCACTAATGGGGAAAGAATGTAATAAACATGTGGCCTGTATGTCTCATACACCTAATAGCTGTTCTCAGAGACAAGATTTAGCCATCCCACTTCCAATCTCTATTCCTCATAACAATCTCTGTGTCCACTGACAAGCCACGTACACACCAAGATTCAGCTTGTGAACTTCTACTCTGAAAGTTCATCTTTGCAGGAATGCAATACTCACTCTAACACCATCACATTCAAACACCACACTAAAGTCACGCATAAGTGCATGGAAATCCCACTGCACAAAGTTAACCAATTAAGCACAATGATTTGTGATTTCTGCAGTACTGGAAAGCATGGTGCCCTCAACATCACAACTCTTTCTTGCTTGAAACTTCTGAAAATCACAAATGAAAGTTTTATTCCTGAAAGTTTTATTCTTTAAAAAGAAGTAAGAATCAGAATTACAAATCTATCTGAGATGGACAACCCACTGATTTACATTCACACTACAAAGGAATCACAAACCTGTACCATCCCACTGTGTGCCTCCTGCCATTAAGAAGTCATAATGAAATATAACTGGCGTTGGATTCCTCCTCCACTGACAAAAACAGTGCACATTAATTAGACCAGTACATTGCCTAGAGCTGTAATAGAAAACTGATCAAGCCAAGGCAGATGTGGCTTCCAGAAGCCACCTTTCTACTCAAGTGATTTAATGTCCACTCTTCTAACTTTCTAAATAATAAGTTGCACAGGATAATCAACAAACAGAATAGACTTTGCAAGTTTCTGGTTCAAGGTAAAAACAAGCCACATACTTAACTTTCCCCTCCACTGGAATTCCATTGATAGGATAAATGGAATGCAAAAAGATATCAAACTCTACAAGGTGTGAAAAATTAGGAAAAAATAGTGCTATTCACATGTGCATCATTTCAAAGAACTTCTGCAAGAAATAGTGTTGGCAAAACCGAGGTCGCATGGACAGCTCTTGGCTCTCTGCATCACCTTGCTTGAAAGAAATGAAGGATCTGCGCCGGGCGTGGTGGTGCACGCCTTTAATCCCAGCACTCGGGAGGCTGAGATAGGAGGAGCGTTGTGAGTTCGAGGTCCGATTGGGCTACAATGCGAGCGCAAGGCCGGCCTGAGCTACACAGTGCTACCCTACCTCGAAAAACCAGGGCCGGGAGTTTGGCTCAGTGACTTAAGCATCTGTCTGGAAGGCGCGAGATTGTGAGTTCAATGCCCGGTGCCGCAAAAAAAAAAAGAAAAAGAAAAAAGAAATGAAGGATCTGCCTGTGAGAAGCAGAGGTCCCAAGTGGGCTCTATTGCTGATGGCTGCACCAGAGGACAATGAGATCGGATGAAATCATGGTCCAGCCACTCTCTGGAGAGCTGGCTGTTGCTGAGGATTGGAACAGTGGGCTGCACTCTCCCTTTTCAGTTTGCAACTGGGCTGGGCCTTGCTTGGGCTGATGTCTTAATGAGAGGGAGATGAGAGTCAGCCAATGATGAAATGTTGCCGAGTGGCAGGGGAAGCAGAAATGCAGATCAAACTCTATCACTTCCCCAGCCAGAACCACCTAGAATAGAAACAGAAACCAAGAGGAGTTCATTTACAATAACATGTAAATTCCAGCAAATTCAAGATTTAAAGTTAGAAAACTGAGCCTTAAAATGAAAAACAGGTTTACTAAATAAAATAAGTTTTATAAACTTCCATTAGATGAAAATAGAAGTGTTCATGTAACATTATTTATAAAACATCACTTTTTTTTTCCAAACTATGGCTCTAAAGGCAATTTCTTAAAGCAAAGGAGAAACGAATTTAAAAACAAATACTTACATATATATTTATATACAATCATAATAGTAATATAAAATATTAAATAAATAAAATTGCTCTAGATAGATGACATGTCCAGAATTGCTCTCAAATTCCTGGGAGGAAGGACAGTGGGAGAATGGAGAAATGCAGATAAGAGTCAGAATACAGAAAGGTGAGGTCAGCTGGAGCCCTCTCTCCAGAAGGGAGGAAAAGAACTGTTCAATCTCCACAATGCATTTATTTACACATTTGGTAGGTCGATGTCATGTGATACCTCTCTGCCTAGCAACCTGTTTGTTTGGATTGCCTCAGGTGCATCATGTTCTCTGGATTAGAGCAACTTGTTCATGTGGTTAGTCTTGGGTGCTCTTTATTCTCAGACCAGCCTTGCTCCAGCCTCACACGTGTGACCGATCTCCAGTGTCAGCCACTCTCCACAGATAGATCAATAAAACTTTAAACTTGATATAAAATTAAGATATTAAAAAGTTAGGAGCCACACTGAAATACATCTGACAAATTCCTAATATAGAAAGAATGCTAGAGAATTAATATGAGAAAAATGCAGTCACTGAAACCTTCCAAAAATCTAATGATCATCAAATAAATTCATAATATATTTGAATACACTATAAGCAAATAATATGAAATCTCACTTAAAAATTCAAATGATTGCAGAAAAATAATTCATCATTGGCAAAGTCAGAAAGAGGCAGTCATCCACTGCCTGTTACAACATCAATAGGAACAAAGGATTTTTTAGCATCATTTGAAAGTATGCATCAAATATGTTTAAAATGGGCTTCTCACTCTTACATTATCCTGTTTCTAGGAAATCATTTTAATAGAATAATTGAAAATGTACCCAAAAATACACCTAACAGATATTGACTGTGGTATTATTTAAAATTCTCAAAGAATTATTAAACATCTGAATGCTCAACTTCAGCAACTGATAAAAATAAAATAATATATGTAGTCATTAAATACATGTATATGATTGAAAACGCTCAATAAAAATTGACTTTATGAAAAATACAAGGTTTTAAAATGGTACATACATTAGACCTAATTCTGTTAAATATGTGTTCAGTCACTCACTGATGGCCTCCTGTAGCTTATACTTTAGAGAAAGTTCACACTTCTCACCACATAAATATTTGGAGGGCTAGATTTCAAAATATTAATAGTGATTATCTCAAGTTGGAATGATATTTATCTAAGTTTCCTGCTTTTCTATAGTAAATAGGTGAAAATGAAGAAAAGATTATTTTGAAGGACACTTAAGAAATAGTAATGACATTGTTGAATTTAGTCAAACTGTTAGTTACTAAATAGATTTATAATGCTAGTGTTTGAATCTAAATGTTTGCTTTAAAGTAAGCTTCCATGTACAGTCTGTAACTAAATAGGTTGTTTTACTTAATTATTGTGATTGAATTAACACTGTGATTAAAAATTTTTCTCAACAGATGAGTGTGAGGAAAAAGAACCTGGTCAAAAAATACGATAAGACACACTAAAGTAAATTCTTATTAAAGAATTGCTTTTCTCTCCTAGTGATCTCTCTCCATCTCTATAGAATGATGGCTTTGTACATTACCAAATGCAAACATTCCCCACAAACTAAATTGAGACTCAGGCAATACTCCCTATGAATATACACAAATCATATAAAGTTTTCTTCTAAAACAAAAAACAATATTAAATTCTTCACTTTTACAAAGGTGCATATTCTGCACCATTCTCAGTTACCATATTTATTCATAAATGCTGGAATAAAGAGAAAATGGTAATCTGTGTTTATTCTAGATTAACACCACTTGAATTTTCTCCCAAATGACTTACGATTTTGTCTTCAAAATCATTTCCTTTATTTATCGCACTACAGTTGGAACACATTTCAAAGGATACCACCACTGGGTTCTAATTTCAGCTCTGTCAGAGCTGAATTTCCACACTTGAACAAGTCATTTTGCTGCTTAGGAGAGGGAACACACATATCTGAGCATTATTAAGGCAATATAAAGTATCACATCTCATTTCCACATTGTATGTCAGACTAATTGTTTGTTCAGAGAATCAATATGTTACCATAAACAGATTTATTTATTCATCTGTGAAAGAGAGTTAACACTAGCCCTTCTGGTCCAAACAAGGGTGTTTCAGAATCACTAATGTGCATACTTCACATTGCATACCTGCAAAGCCGTGTAACCTTACACGGGACATGGACAGCACATGGTAGTGAACTGCTTCATTCTTGCCTTCAAAAGGGAGAAAGAGAAACCAAAACATATAAAAGATTTTATCATGGCTTTATATGTTGTCCTACTGCATAACGTAAGAGATATGCATCCCAGCAGTACTGAGAGGCATATATTTTGCAGACTGAGAAAAAAGAAAGCACAAAAATGTTAACTGATGTGTGTAGTTTTCAATGTAACACATTCCCCAAAACATGGAGAGAGAAAATAGTTTCAAATTCATAAATGTCTACTGTTACTGTGGTAACTGATACTGTGATGTGAAACTGGCAGAGATGTTTCTTCCATTTCCTGTTTTCTTTAAGTCTTTAATGTTGGTCTTGTGTATCTAGGTTTCAGCTGTCCACACATCTAATCCTTCTGTTAGTAGAAAGCTGAGTCATATATCAACATAAGATTATATCTAAAAGTGTACCTTGACTTGCTACAATTGTCTTGCATGTTTTATATGTTATTAGTCTGGTTTCCAATCTATATAATTAACTTTATAAGGTTCTTTAAAATAAATAAATAAATCTGATACTGGAAAAACAAAAGGGATTGAGGGAAAGAGAGAAAAAGAATTGAAATGTGCCATGTGCATGTACCAATCCCCCTCAGTAAGTATAACCGTTATGTACTGAAAACATGGACTAATAAAAGCTAAAAAGAATAAAAAAGATTATTATAGAATGACAACACTCTCTTTATCTTCATTATCATTCTCTGCTTCTGCATTTCAAAGACTTTGCAGCAAGTCTTTAAAAATAAATCACTATCTAGTCATTTTTATTGAAATTCTGCTGACTTCTAAGAAATCAATAAAATGCATCGGTCATTTCTTAAAGCATGCACTGGCTATACTTGAAATAATAAAGGTCTCATACAATTGGTCTTTCATCTGTGTATATGTATGTACAAGAAATAGGAAATAGAAAACAGGTATCTTAATTAGTCTCTTCTCCCATGAGTTTCAGTGCAAAATCTCAAGCTCCTTAGTGACTTCATTCACTCTCAAAATATTCTGACATCAGGTAAGAGCTGCATTCAGGACTTGATTTCTTGAACACTTTCCCAATTTACCTGTTTAGGCTGTCTTGTGTTTACGTATCAATCATCACAGTATCCCAACTACAATGGCTCCTACTGACATGCTCACAGCCACTACCCAAGGTTGGCTCTTCATTCTACACAGGTCTCCTACCAAGGAAGATTCTGCATTCAGTCTTAGCCTCCTTTCCTTACTCTTTCATTCTTCCAGAAGTACAAATAATCAGAGAACTCTGTTCCTCCTCCACATTTCTCTCTCTCCTTCTCCTGTTCTTACACTTCCTCCTAATTCTATGTTCAAATTTTTCACCTCTGTTACTCCTTTCCCAAGAATGTTTCACTATGTCCCTAATACTCTTTTCAGGCATAATTTTCAAAAAGATCCAATTCAATGTCTTTGGGTTGCATTCACATCTCAACCCATTGTAAACTGGCCTCTTCCACCACAGTCCTACAAATTACCCTTGATCATATTACCACAGCAACCTAATTATTAATAAATTGAGCATATCATAATGTTTTTCATGACTAATTTATCAGAAGTGTCTAAATCTTTCACCATATTATTTATCTTGAAAAATATGTGTAAGGTGACAATTATATTTAAATCACTAAAAGCTGACAATTATTAAGGTCTGAATTTAGCTACTGTTGCACATTGCTACAAGATCTGTTGAAGGCCCAGGAAAGTTTGGATAAGTAACTGGATAAAGACAACCATAGTTCATCAATAATTGCATAACACTTATTTTTGTGCCATTATTGCAACAAAAATCGCACTTTATAATGTGAGAATGATCATTTTAACCTTATTCATGTTCTAGAGAATATAATGCCAGACTAGATGATCATGAGTTATTGTAATCTCTACATGTTCTCTTGGTATTAATTTCATTCTGGGGAAAATTTGCTCTGCTAAGGTAATTAAAAGTATAGCTATTAATAATGTACGTCAAACGTTGTTAGATTCAAATGTATTTTACATCCCTCGTTATAGTTCAGCCCTGGAATGTCCCCCGTAATGGCCCATGTGTCAAGACTTGGCCCTTAGCTTGGTATTATAAAGGAGATGGGGTAAAGACATTAAGAGGTGGGCCAATTGGGAGGCCTGAGGGGTGCGGGAAACACTCACTCGAAGGGGATGGTGTGGCCCAGTTTCTCTCTCACTCTTGGCCATGAGATGAGCAGTTGCTGCCTGTACTATGCCATGCACTTCTGCATGATGTTCTGTTCACCACAGGCTCAAAGCAAGGAGGCTGACTGACCATAATTGAAACCTGCAAGACTAAAAATAAAGCTCTTCTCTTTTTAAATCGATTGTCTCAGTGATTTGTTACAGTGACAGAGTTGACTAACATGCATATTCAAACATCATAATATGAACAATAATGGAAACAAGTGTGATAAATTATATTATGGAGCAGTTTTTCAAAACATTTTGACATCGCCATACGAATTAGTATCACATATCACAGTTACCACTTCTTAAAATGATATCTAAATCTACATTTTAAAGTTATTCTTGTTGAAAATTCTTAATGCATGAAAGTCAAATGAAAACAAAACGAGCAATATGTTGTTCAATTTGTTCAAATGTCTTTACAGTTAAAACTATGTTTTGATCTATTGCCTCTGTTATGTCTTACATCTAGATGGCCTCCCAGAGCCTCTTGCGCTCATAGGTGGGGCTTTTCAGAGGTAGTTGGCTCCAGGTGTGTGACGCTGGGATAAAAGGTGTGTGACTAATAAATTAGTCCAGTGACTGGTTAAGAATTGTGTGTGGTTTGGATGATGGGAAGGTCCACCCTGGGTGTGGATGACACTACCCAAAAGGTGGGTGGCCTGGAAGGAGAACAAGGGAGAGACTTCTGCTTCATTGCTGCTGCTGCTGCTGCTTCACTGCTTTGCTGCTTTGCTGCCTTCTGTCCACAATGAACTTTTTATCCTCTGCAAAGCCCTGCGCCATACCACCCTGCCTTGGGACCAGCCAACTATGAACTAAAATCTCTACAAACTGTGAGCTACAATAAATCCTTTCTCCTTTAACAAGTGTCAGGTATTTTGTCTCCACAATGAGAAAAGTACCTAAGACAATGTCTGAAAGTTCCTGTAGGATTCACTTCCAGAATTCTCTTTACAGGAATACTTTCCTGCATAGATGTGCAAACATTCATATTTCCTGGAAATGCCACATAGTGTTATATATTTCACCTCCAATATTATTTAATTTAGACAAAAGTATGTTCTCCGAAGTTAAATATGATATATGTTTGTCTAAGAAGTTCTGTATTTAGGAAATATCCAAAGAAGTGTCATACACAAATGTTTGAATTCTTTCTAAGGTTCCCATTGAAATTGAAATAGTTGAGGTCATGTGTCCTAATGAGAAAATTAGGGTATAGGTTATGCAAGACACAACATATACTTTTGGATTATGAACCAAAATTCTGGCATGCAGACTTTTTATAGCAACTTTGACAGTGTTAAAGTGAAATGTTTGGAAGGGTGATGTCTGCAAGGGTGAAGTAGGAGGCTCCATACTTCACCGCCCAGAAACTTCAACTAGCAACAGTCCACTGACAAACCTGTCTTTATAGAAACCTCAAAACTTGGAAATGAGCCTGAAACACCTGTGTGAACACCAGAACTGAATGAAAAATGAATTCGAAGGATAAAATAAATAGTCATGCAGTTACCTCCACTATGCAAGTTGGCACAGCACCACAAAGACAGTTCCTCTGGGTCCACACTTTCTGCAGCAGAGAAAGACAATTAGTGGCAGATATGGATCTTCACTTGCATTCCCTGACACTTCCCAGGAAGTGCACCCTGGTCTCCCTTCTTAGGAAACACTGGGGAGAACAGCATGACCAGACCACCTGGATTGAGTAGAAACAAAGAAAGGAGGCAGGGATTGCAGCAGGCAGCATGCGAGTCTTGCTATGTTCCTGCCACATAGCAGGATCCCCGATGCGAGGGAGCAGTCAATGGCACAGCCCACTCAGACAGACAAAATGCAGAGCATGTTCAAAGCCTGCTGACAGAGAAACCATCAAGCCACAAGGAAAGATAGCAAAAGACAAAGAAAGCATTATGAATCACTGGAAAATAAAATGTTAAATGGCACTAGTTAAATCCTCACCCATCAATTATTACCTTGAATGTTATTTTATTAAATTCTCTAATAAAAAGACATATAGAGAGTGAATGGATAAAAAATAAGACCCACCTATAAGGTCTCTTGTACACTGCCTGCAAGAGACTCATCTTACCCTTAAGGATATAGAGATTGAAAGTGAAGGGATTGAAAAAATGTTCCAAGAAATTGGAAACCAAATCAGGGCATATACCTATTTCAGGTAAAATAAGCTTTGAGTAAAAATAACTGTTAAAAGAGACAAAGAGGGACATTATAGAAGGGTAAAGGGGTCAACTCATCCAAAAAATATTATATCCGTGAATTTACATGCACCCAACATCAAAGCACTTGAATATACGAAGCAACTATTAAAGCAACTGAAGGGAGTGTTAAATAATCATATGATAATAGTTGGGGACTGTGAAACCTCACTTTTAACAACTGACATATCATTCAAACATAAAATAATAATGAAACACTAGATTTAACCTGCATTAGAACAAAGCAACTGAACTGACACATACAGAATACCTCATTCGGCTGTAACAGCATGTACATTTTCTTTTTAAATTAGCTTTTCTCTTTTAATTTAGACTTGTTTTAGTTGATATATAAAAACATTAAAGTTGTACATAATTATGATGCACCCTGTGATAGTCCGATACATGTATACGACATATAAAGTTCAAATCAAGTTAAATACATTTTTGTCCTCAAATACTTGCCATTTTTTATGGTGAAAACTTTCAAACTCCTTTCTCCTATTTTTCTGAAATACGTACATTATCTGCAGTCATCCTTCGTTCTTCTTAAGCACGCATAGTACATGTTCTTGCCTAGGGTACTGGTTAGGCCACAAAATAAACCTGAACAAAAACAGGGCTGTGATCATCCCAAGTGCCTTTCCTGATCACGATGACATAAAACTAGAAATCAATATTTGAAGAAGTGTTGAAAAAATCTCCAAGTTCGTGGAAATTAAGGCACACACTCTTGAATAACTAATAGGTCAAAGACTATTTCAGAAAGGAAATCAACAATATTTTCAGACAAATGAAAATGAAAACGACCTAGCAAAATGTATGTGGTGCAGCAAACATATTTCTACATGAAAAATTTATAGCATTGAAGAACCATGTAAAAATGAGGAAAGATTTCAAATGAATGACCTAACATTATACCTCGAAAGACCTAAGGAAGAGCAAAAAATTAAGCTAAGAGAGTTAATTACAAGTGTACTTATCACAAAATACTTAAGTATTTGAGATGACAAATGTTAGTTTGACTTAATTATTTCACTTTGTATACATATACCATAACGTACTTTTACCCTACAAATACATGCAAGTTTAATCTATCAAGTTATAATTGTCATACACACATACTTGGAAGTTTTTCCTAAATAATTTTTAAGTATAATTGAAAGTTATCTTTTCAGAGCGGGGCGTGGTGGTGCATACCTTTAATCCCAACACTCGGGAGGCTGAGGTAGGTGGAATGTTGTGAATTCAAGGCCGGCTTGGGCTACAATGTAAGTACAAGTCCAGCCTGTGCTACACAGTGCGACCCTGCCTCAAAAAACTAGGGCTGGGATTTTAGCTCAGGGGCTTAAATGCCTGTCTGGCAGGCAAGAGGATGTGAGTTTGTGCCGGTTATCTTTTCAGGTTATCGCTTAAGTAAAAACTTATGCTTTTAATAAGAGATCTAAAACTTAGTGAAATTAATTCTGATTGCATTTTCTCATACTAGTAATCTTGCAACTCATAACAAATGTTATTTATTCAATATGACTACTCATTGTACTTGGTGCAATCTAGCTAAGCAGGGTAAAGTTTTACTATTACAGAAAAAAATATTTTCTTACCTCATTAATTATAAATTAATAAGACTGTTTTGGTTTCTTTACTGATAAATAATGTTAGGTTTTTTGTTTAGTCTTTTATTTTTTGCATAGTGGAAATGAATTACAAGGGCACTGTTCTGCTGAGCTGTATCCACAGCCCTCTTTTTTTTGTTTTTTTTTTTTTGTTTTGTTTTGTTTTTTGAGATAGGGCTCACTAAGTTGCCCAGGCTAGCTTCAAATTTTTAAATCCCCCTGCCCCTCAGCCTCCCGAGTAGGTGGAATTATAGACATGCATGAGTGCATCTGGACTGTCATTAGTTTTTAATCAGTCTCAGGTATTCAACCATTATAACATAAAATTACAAAATCCTTATCTATTTTTATGGAAAAGAGGTAAAAAAAATTTCTTAACAAAATAATAGGAAAATAGCAATAGTTAATACATTGCATATTGTTATATTTAAAGTAGTTACTCGAAGCACAAGATATGGACATAAAAATTCCTCCAGTTGAAAGTAGCACAAACCTTCCTTTTCTATGAACAAAGAGGTACAAATAGTGTAACTAACTTGCATCTTTTTCTCCCTTTTCCTTTCCTTCCTTTCCCCTGTACCCCATCTTAGTTCCTTTATCCTTTCAAACAGTTTCTTCCCATTTCACAATATCTTATTTAGACCTTATTTACTCTTTCAGTTACACAGAGAGACAATATGATGTTTACACATGAGAGTCTGGTTTTTTTCACTTGTGAGTATGATCTCAAGTTGCATCCATTCACCTATAAAAGTCTCAAGTTTATCCTTCTTTGTGGCCAAATAGTACTCCATTATATAAAAATACCACATCTTTTTTATCCATTCCTCGGTTGATGGGCATTTGGGTTGTTTCCAAGATTCAGCTATTAAAACTTGTGCTGCTATAAACATGGTGAACACATATTTAGCCTAGAAAATTTCCATTATTATATATTTGTAAATATTGTATTCTTTGCACCATGAAAAGCATTATACCTAACTATATATTAATACACACTGTGATTCTTATAAGAATATGTAAAAACATTCATAGCAGCATTTTTTTTTGTTTTTTTGAGACAGGGTTTCACTATGCAGTTCACGCTGGCCTTACACTCAGTTTGTAGCCTGGACTGGCCTTGAACTCATGACAATCCTCCTCCCTCAGACTCCCTAGTGCTAGGATTACAAGTATGCACAACCACACCCTGTCTTCATAATAATGTTACATTTGTGTTTGTTGAATGCTCTCAATTTTTAGTGATTCATGATTTGTTGTACTTGCAAGTGTGTACTTGCTAAGAGCTTTCTCATTTTCAATGTTTTTAATTTCTAAATATTTAAGCACAGACTCTTTAAAACTTTTTGTTTTTATATTCATCTTTCTGAGTTTCGTTGAACTCTACCTGAACACTATAATGCAAGTATATAATCATTATAAGTGATCTAAGCATTGCATAATGAAAGGTTGTTATGAAATGTACAAAATAGAAGTATTATGATCAAAAATATAAAATGGTATCTTATAGAAACACAAAATTAAAATTATTTCCAAGTTTCTCAAAGCTGTTTTCACAAAACATTCAGAATTATCTATTAAAATCAAAATGCAAAACAAATTTACAAATAGTAAATACAAACAGATCAAAATGTAAATATTAGTCCTATAATTTGTTTTGAATTTTAATTGTATCTTATAAAAATAACTAGCTGTTTGCAAAACTGAGATTCAATGTCTAACTGCCATATTAAGTAATCATAATCATGCTAATTATACACAAATTTCAGAGTTATATGAATTATCAAATACCACAAGATCCTAGACAGTGTTGATGTTCAGCTATTAAATGGTGCACTAACTAATATGGCCACCACTATGAACTAGACTCAAAGTAGAGTAAGAAAACAGATATCAGCACTCCTGGGAAGTGAAATTGTTATTCAGCATTCTATTCCATGCACCAGATCTGGAAAAAAGCTTTGACAAGTTGATTGATGGGTCCTCTCTCCTCCATAAGGCCTTCCATTCCCGGACTCTTCCGTGCACTCTGGAAGCATCCAGCTCTGAGGTCAGCAGCATCACAGCCCTGCCACTTTAATAGTCTTATGATACAATGACTTTTTGTTCCAAGGACAAAGTAGAGATGTGGAGAAGCAGCGTCTAGGCTGAATGGTACTAATCGTGACAGTGGCCATTTAGAGGTCCAACTGGCACTGTGCCGGTGCTTATACTGGATTGGAGTGACAAAGAAACCAGATGCTGTTTTAAGTTTTTATGGTGTATCTATGGCACATAAGTCTCTAAAGGACAGGAAACAGGCCAGGGTGGCTATTTCCCAGGTTTAAGGACATTGCTTCTGTCAAAAATACTGTTATTATCATTCCCACTTTGCACAAGAGGAAAAAACTGAGCCATAAAGAGATGCAGTATCACGCTCTTGATCACAGAACTGATGATAGACAAGCTGCAGAACCAGCCCCTTGATGTTTATGCCATCTCCAAAAACAGCTGTCATATTTCAGGGCAATAAAATACCAAGATGTCATCATACACTCCAGTAACTTGGAAAAAAATTTAGCTAAAACCAAATTGTTATCTTTACAAGTACCTATTGCACTAACCCTAATGTGAAAATCAGTAATTAAAAGGAAATGGTTATGCCTTTATCTTGTCTTTCCCTATAGGATCTATATTTTAGAGTAACCATATGTCCCCAATTAATACAGGAAAGGGAAAACAAAAGAAATGAAACTACATGCTTATCATTGTACTTTGTAATAGCTAGTTTAAGCAAGAGACTTTGGCTTAAAATGCAGACATACAGTTTTCTTCTCTCTTTTCTCTCTTTTTGCCATTCCAAAGTCCCTCCTTCACAGATGCTGCATAATATAATAGCAACGAAATCACTCTAGAGGGAGTCACTTACCCATTTTCCTTAGGCCCCAAAGTAAGCAAGTTGAAAAAGAAATTAATTTATGCTGCCTCAAAACCTTGCCAAAACATTACTTGCTATCTGCATTAACATTTAAGATTCAGGCTACAATTCCAAGTGATATATTCTGTCTGAATTAATATAAATTTTAGTATTGCCACAGTCACTGAAGTTTTGCAACATTAATTTAAACAGTGCTTTTATATTTATCTCCTTAAAAAATCAAGGTGACCAGGCTAATTTTAGACTGAGTAATATTTGCACATACACAGGATATTCAAAAGGAAAATGCGCAAGAATCAAAATTGCTTTTGTAACCTTGGTTAAGTTTTCAGAAGTTAATGGATATTATTGCTCTAATTGCAAGATAATTCTTCTGAGAGTGAAACTGGGGTAGTTGGTAAAGTCTGAGATTGACTATCGTGTACCGTCCCTGTCACTTCATCTTTCTACCTTCCTGGGACACTAGCCCAGCACCCTGTCAGTTCTAGAAAGATCTAGTCCCTTGTTATGGTGAGTCATTCATTATGACTTAAACTCCTGTGAATGATTCGAAGCGTGTGGAGAATATGCTCCTGCTGCGTTGGTAGTGTGGCACAAAGACATTTAAACTCCCTCAATGTCATAAATATTGCATAGTGAAACTGCAGACACTGTGCAAGTGAGACGTGGAAGACTGGATTGGGGGAGAACTGGGGAGCTGGGGTCTTTTCCACATCATCACACAGGAAACTCCGTCCCGATGATGTGTAAAGCCAAGTCCATTCCACAAGGCAGAGATTAGGTGAAAGAACAGAAAGCCCAAAAGGCGTCACCTCTGTCCCTGTTTCATGCTTAAGTTGAATGTTCTGCCTCAATAGAGGACAGCACAAGTGCAGCCGACAGCCTCCCCTTCCCGTGCACGTTTTCCTCTTCCTCCTGAGTACCGCAGTGTGTGACCTTGCTGATTGCACAGAAACCTCTGGCGTCCTCCAAGAGCAAGCTGCACAGTCATACGCACTGGAATGGTGCTTTAATGTTTGATACTTTCGTTGACACCGATGCTTAAAACAAATTTATCATTTCTTTAAGGCTTAAGATAGCAATGATATTCCCTTCTCGTGAGATGTGACACCTATTCCCATTAAATAACATTTGTAGACTTGCAGAATGTTGCATTAAGGGGACTCTCGGAGCTCATCTAATGTCTCACATTCTCTACAGTTCTGCCACCTTTGTCTTTTAGATGAGGAAACCAAGACGAAAAAGGTGAAGGAAATCATAACCTCTCAGTAATTTTCTTCTACCATTACAAAATACGTGGGAGAAAAATATGCCTTCTCTGAGGAAAGAACCTGATCAGACAGGTTGGGGGAAAGGAGATAATAAAGAATCGTGGACTTGGCTATTGATCGTGCACCTCAGGCAGAGACGTTAATATTTCGGAAGCTCACTTGCCTTGTTTATAAAGCAGAGACAATAATAGAAGCTCACATTAAATTGGACTCTAGAGGTAGTTCTAGTCATGTGCCGTGTGCATGGTATCACCTAAACCCAGTAACTGATAGCATCTCTTTTCTGTCTCCTTATTTTTTTAGTAATGTTTCTAGATTGAAGTCTCCATGCACAGTAGAAAATTCCTAATTATTTAGATAATTGATCAGCCTGCTTTGAAGACAGCGATGTCAAAAACTTCTACTGGATGAGTAAGACTTACACAGATAAGAACCCAGACATTACATCATGTGTTTTGAGTACATCTACTAAGAGACAGTTAAAAGAAGATTCCAAAAGAGGTGCTTAGATGAGCAGATCAAATATTATAGTGAATGTTTAAATTTTTAAAAAATTAAAGATACCTTGCTCTAGATGTAGTAATACACACCTGTGATGCCAGCACACAGGAGGCTGAGGCAGGAGGATTGCTGTGAGTTCTTGGGCTACATAGTGAGTTCAAGGCCAGTCTGGAATACATATTGAGACCACTTCACAATAAATAAATAAATAAATAAATAAATAAATAAATAAGTAAATGACACATTTCCATGAATAATAGGATATGCACATTCAAACTAGGGGTTTGAAGGTATTGATGGCAAGGTGCCTTTTACTATAATAAATTTGTTAACTATTCTCCATGTTTTTATCATACTTTGTTAGAGTGTGGCATATAACTAGCCTTCCTTTGTCTCTTGAGTATGATCTTTATCTCCTAGGTTCTGACTTGCTTTACTGTGGTGTCTGCCACCCAAAACTCTTTTGTAGCTGGCTTCGGATTGGTATTTGGGAGTGCTGAATTTATTACTCTCCATGTCATCAGGACTATGGATTCCTCCAGCATTCTAGCCTTCTACCACCACTCATGGCTGCAGTTTTTCTGTTCTAGGCTTTCGTGCTGAAACAACCTTCCTTTGAGAGTGATACCAGAGTAACAGATACTAAGAAGGGATTAAGCTTTAAGATAGCACCTGCAGGAGTTACAGGCTTTCCATTTCTTCTCAAAAGTAGTTGCATAGGGTCTCTTCTGACTACAACATGGTAACTCAAAAACAAGCTAGTTTCTCTGAAGCATGAGCTTACAA
This sequence comes from Dasyprocta punctata, assembly GCA_004363535.1. Lineage (NCBI taxonomy): Eukaryota > Metazoa > Chordata > Mammalia > Rodentia > Dasyproctidae > Dasyprocta > Dasyprocta punctata. The sequence continues at coordinate 15,821 of RJWM01008792.1, forward strand.
TTCAATAAAATGTGACTATGAGATCTTTTTTCCTTATTCAAGTTCTAAAGAAAATGAGCTAGAGGAGGGAAATAGGAAAACAAGGAGAAAGAATAAACAGGAAGCACTCATAACGAGGAGTCCAAGGAGGGAAGAATAAATGTTTGAAAACTACTTTTGCCTCACAGTCTTGCCTCACAGTCTTGCCTTTCAGATTAATCATTTGGGAATCAGTTTAGTAAATACCTGAAGGTTTGGTGGAATGTGATACACAGAGAGATGACATTAGACATCTAGAGAATGTCTTTCAGTGAATGAGCATAACTCAGTTGAAATTTCCTGAGAAGACCTGGAAAGATGAGTCACAGTGATATCCCCATGACTGAGGATTGGGCAGTACTGACTACACAGGTGCTGTCTTCTGAGCTCCCCAGGGCCCGAAGAGTGTATGCATGCAACAGAAAAGGTAAATCATTTAGTTATCTGTATGTATAAATAGGCAATCATACCCTTTGCAGAGATGAAATAGGAAACTCTGCTCAACTTCACTCTATAAATTAACAGGTCTTAGAAAACATGGTTCTTGGTGACATTCATTTCCAGAAATCTTTCTTAAATTTAATGGTACATTCTATCTGGGTTAGCAAATAAAATAGAGTGAACCCTAATACAAAATTTAAGGATGAGGAAGTACCATTTACTTTCTTAAAAAATTAAAAACAAAATTATCTATTAAGTAAAATCTTTCAAAGAAACCAAGAAAAGGTGTTAATAGAAAGTTTTTGTCAGAAAACTCTAGGATATGATTTATGGTATCTTTGTAATTTTCTTCTCATCTACTTTTCTATTTCCCCACAACTTTCCCACCAGCATGTTCTACTAATTCTCGATTTCCTGTTTAACATACTGTTGAGGTTGAAGTTCAACTTGCCGTTTGAACTTTAAGCAAAAGAAGCAGAAAAGAGTAGAGAAGAAATAAGAAGAAAATGAGTTTATCAATATATATGTTATGCCCAGTGGTTTCAGGCATTATCGACTGACTCATGGGTCATTTCTTTATTTTACACTCACAGATGTACTTTCATATAGGTAGGATGGTCATCATTTCATAGATGAGAAAATTGAAGCTCAAAGAAAAAGCCACAAAAATAATAAGGACAACTGCTAAGATTTTGCTTTTAAACCTTTTTTTTTTTTTTTTTTTTTTTTTTTTTCTGCACCGGGGATCGAACTCACAGCCTCACGCCTGCTAGGGCAGGCACTTAAACCACTGAGCCAAACTCTCAGCCCTGGTTTTTTGAGGCAGGGTCGCACTATGTAGCTCAGGCCAGCCTTGAGCTCGCGTTGTAGCCCAAGCCGGCCTCAAACTCACAACACTCCACCTACCTCAGCCTCCCGAGTGCTGGGATTAAAGGCACGCGCCACCACGCCCGGCTCTGCTTTTAAATCTTGATCCAGCTCCCATTTCACCAGGCGTGATGGTTTTCTTAGCAAACAACCTCCCACTTTATCTTCCAGGCCAACTTTGTTCAAGGAGACAGATCTCAGGGAAAATTTACTGCATCCCAACTCAGGCATTATTGTGGATGGGTACAAACCAGGCAGGCAAATTCTACTTGCTTTGCCAATGATGGTTTTCAATGATGTATTTACAGTCTAAATCTGGGCAATGAAGTATTTCAAAATTTTGCAGCGATTTCCAGAAAAGATATTTCTTGCTCTTAAAAAGAATAGGACTGAGGTGAAGCTCAGGGATAGAACACTTTCCATTATGCACAGAGATTTGGGGTCAATACCCAGTGTCTTGGTTACTTTTTACTTGTTGCTGAGACAAAACACCTGACACCCAAAATTAGGGAAGGAAAAGTTTATTTAGCTTACAATTGTTGGAGGTTTCCGTCTACAATCAGCTGGCTCCAAGGCAGGGTGGCATGGCACAGGAACAACACGTCAAGGCAGCAGCTGAGCAAAAGCAGCCAGAGTAAAAGGGGGCAAGAGCAAGCCTCTTCTCCTCCCTTATATTGTACACAGGACACACAACCCCCAGGGTGGGTGTAGCGTTCACAAATCTCCTTGCCTTCCTTTGCACAAGATGAGGATGTTTACAAAGTAAGACCCCTGGCTCCCTGCTGAGTCTCTCAGTTGAACTTCTGACCCTCTCAAGCTCACACAGTGAACAGGTAACTTCTTGTGCTGTACACCCCAGGATGCAGAGCTGCTGAGTTACTTAATTAAGCTTCTAGACTTCTCAAGTTGACACAACGTATAAACCATATCACCCAGAACCACAAAAAGTGAGTAAGTGTACTCTAGTTGGCTGATAATACCTTGTTATAATGCCTGAAACAGTAACGATTGTATTTTTACTAGCAGGGCTTACCTGAGAGCAAAATAAACACTTAAGAGATGACAAAATGGAAGAGGAAAAGAACATTGGTCCTTGTTGATGTCATTGAGGTACTGAATTGATCAGCCATGAGGCTTTTGCCCTTGATCCTTATTATGCAGCATAGCAAATACCCAAGAAAAACTGAATGGGGTTGTCTGTTAATTTCAAATGAAAGCATCCTAACAGATACAAACTGTACTGTGGGAGATGTAACAGATGAAGTAGCAACCCAGGATGAGAAACAGAGAACACCCTGTTGATTTCTGAGCAGTTAAAATGGTATGGAAATGAAGAAGCCACCTGTAGAAGCATGCATATAAACTCAGAATATACCAGAATGACATCTGACAACATTCTACAGCCAACTACTCTACAGTTATTAACATTTTATCCTTCTCCTTAAGTCTTAGGGTCTCATGAGGCTTCATTACATAGGCTACTCCTTGGAATCCCAGAAAACCTTTTCAAATATTAGGGCCTGGACCACCCCCAGGATTTTGATTTCACTGGTCCTGGGTGTAACTTGGGCACTGCCAGTTTTTTGCTTTGTTTTGTTTTGTTTTGTTTTTAAAGATAATAAAACCCAAGAAAACAAAACAGAATAAAGCCAATCAAAACAAAGCAGTGAAATTGGTACAGAACTTCAAAGCAGGATAGTAGGAAAACAATTGATACCACAGTGTATCTTGTTATCTTCACAATAGTTGTCCATTCCAACAGATACAGCAAAATCAAACCAAACAAAACAAAATAAAACCAATAAAAACAGAACATTGAATAAAGTGAAACAATAAATAGGAACAAAGCAAAACAGTGAGAAAAATATTGGATTTCAAGAACAAGACAGAAGAAAATCCCACATATTTGTTATATTGCATACTGCTATCCTCCCAATTGATACTTAGACTGCCTGCAAAGTCAACCAAACAATACAAGCATTCAGTTGCTTTTTGTAACTTGGTTGCTATCAACTCAGTCTGTCCTCAGAACCAGCCAGTTGCTTGGGGGGCGGGGGGATGGAAACGCAGCTCTTGATTCACTGGTAGGCTCACAGGAGGCGCTATGTGGTTTCTCTCTTCTTGAGCCCCACATGTCTTGCATCAAGAAGGGTTAATTGGCGTCTTCTGGATGGGTTCCTCCCAGACCCAGTTTGGCTTCTGGCACTGCCAGTTTTTAAACCTTCCCCATTGGTTGTAGTATGGAGCCAAGGATGAGAGTTACTGCTCTATGACCTCCAGCAGAAAGCACACCAACAGCATCATTTTGAATGCTCGATTACTCGAAGGGGCTAAACCAGGTTTGGCCACACTGTACTACATACTTCTGTATTGAAGTGTTTTCAGGAGTAGGAATGGGGAGGGGGCAAGAGCCACAGTCACAAAAGGCCCAGGTGCTTAGGGTTTTGAGGAATGAACTTTTTGGTGGAACCTAGGAAAAGCCAGGACATGCGTGTTTGACTGCTGGTCTCTTGAGTCACTTGGGATGGTGGGACATCACCCGCTGACTCTGGGCAAATATGTCTTCATTGCTACCCATGACAAATCTAATTGTTCCTTTGCTTTCCTCCTAGATGCTATGAGGACAAACTGTTCATGCATGTATGGTATTTACATGCAACAGAGCATCATTGTAGTATGTGATGTGCTTTGTGAACAAACAAACACAACTTGAGTACTTTCCAAATCACTGCCCACTCATTATTCTAAGCTTGAATCAGTAGGCTCAGGTTTTCTCAGCTTTTTCCACTCATTATAATCTCTTGGGGGAACTTTTAGGAGATACCAGTGCCCCGACCTGTCCCCCAGAAATTCCGATTGGAACTGTCTGGAATAAGGGCTGCCTACAAGGACACTTAAAAATCCTACTGTGTTTCATGAGCAAACAAGTATCCACAAGTTCAAGTGCACCCAACAGCAGTGTTTTGTCACTTTTTCTCCTCTCCTAGTGCTGCAAGGATCCTCAGCTCTGTTGGAGATGGGATTCCATGCCTGGAAGCAACTGTGACCTCTAATTGCCCCGGGGAAGGGAGAGGCAGGGAGCCCTGGACTCCATGCTGCTTTGGTTCTTCAGCTGCAGAGTCAGGAGACAACGTTCTCCTCTGTGTCATCACCCCTTGTCAACATCCCCGGAGTCAGGTTGCTGTGCACCCTGACCCAGCCCAGGTGCCTCCTGTCTGGTTTATTCCATTCACAAGTTCTGCTGAGGCAGCTCTCACCCGGATCTTCTGGGATTTGTGGATCCTATTCACTTACCACAGGCAGGTCATTCAGAGGCCATGCAGTAGATGGAAGGAGAAAGAAAGAAAAGAAATCTTTATTCCCCTGTATTCTGTAGCCCTATCTGCAATTGCATTTACATCCTTAAGAAATCATTGCAGAGTTAGCAGACTAAGTAATTTTAAGGACATCCAAGGCAATTCTTGTCAATGCAGGACTTTCCAGCCCCTAGAGTCCCATCCTTTTATTTGAAATTCATATGGAAAGGATAATGATCCAGGAAAGTCTGGCCCTGTGGAATGCTCTTTCAGAGAAGATGTAACTTGAAGAATCATGTAAACAAGTTAGGGGATGCAGAGGACCGTTAATTTCTGCAACACTGAAAGGGGCTCCTGAAGTCCCAAACTAGTGCAGATCAGCTCATTCTACACAAGACACCATGCATATCTCCTCAATGGACTTATCAAGGTTTCTTTTTGTTGAATATTGATATGCAATCAACTCACTTATTGAATTGTGAACACCTTAAATGTAGAACACATTTTTAATTGAATTTAGACTCTCCAAGGGGGCTATACAGCCAGTCATTGGTTTCCAGTAAAAATGTGTGAATGGGTAGATGGTAAATAAATAAAAGTGAGTTTGAAAGAGTGACTGAGTCTCAGGAAGTTGTACAGCAGATATTGGATGAGCAATCTCTGAACACATCATACCTTTCCTCACAGTGGATACTGCACCCATTTACTATCCTTTTGGGAAAGGACTTAGCTCAGCCCTCATTGCTTGCTACAGCATTGTCTGAGACCCGACAGTGCAATGCCAGTTCCCCACCGCTCTTCCAGGGCAGTTCGTTATGGTAACTACAATCTCAGGGAAAAGGCTTTCTTGGGGCTGTTTTACTATGATTGCTGTTTTGCATTTTCCCCCTCTGTTTACTTGCAGCATGATGTGGCTGCAGCTGACAAAACCACTTTGAGGCATTCTCTTTCAAGAGTAAACCTGGGAGCGACATTCTGATCTCCACTGTCACTGGACAGAGACTGGGAAAAACAGACCTCTGGGAAAGGTAACAACCCAAGCATCCAAACACGTTCTCAGCCAACACTACAAATGTAGGGTTTCCAAGAGCTCAGGAAAGTTCCATGCCAAACAATGACTCCCCTTATTAACCAATTTCAAGCATAAACTTACCAGGAATTACAGTCTATCACGAAGAAGTAATTCCTTTTGCAGAGAAAACAAATAGGAACAATAAAACAACCAACATTGTGAGACACTTTATTTGAAGAGTTTGTTTTTTCCCTTGAGTTGCCAAAACACCAGTGTTAAAATCTTAAGGATATCTAGTGACAGCAGCAATTACTGTCCTTATTTTATCCTTCACATTTGATTAATCAAAAAATAGATTCTAGTCATCTTTAGCCCAAGATTTTTCCCAGTGTGCATTTTTTCTCCTGTTCATTTAAGCTACAATTTTAGTATTAACAAGACATTTAATGGGGGAAAGAAGAAAGATGCAATTCCAAGGCCAAACACTGATGCAAGTCAAAATTAATTAAGTTTTCTACCCTGCACTTCATTTAATGCTCAGACAAGTTCAAGAGTACTTATTAGCATTTCCAATAGATGGATGAAAACGTTGAGGGTCACTATGATACAATATTACATGCTTCCAAGATTTCAGAAAATGGAAAGATATTCCCTGTTCATGGATAGGAAGAACAAACATCGTGAAAATGGCCATTCTCCCAAAATTATTATACAGATTCATTGCAAGCCCAATCAAAATACCACTTGCCTACCTCACAGAGCTAGAGAAAGCATTACTGAAATTCATCTGGAACCAGAAAAGACCCAGAATAGCAAAGACAATTCTGGGCAACAAAGGGAAGGCAGGAGGCATCACAATCCCCAACTTGAAATTATACTACAAAGCTACTGTGATTAAATCAGCATGGTACTGGAATCAAAACAGACCTGAAGATCACTGGAATAGATTAGAAGATACACCCACAACTACAAACACACTTAGCCACCTCATCTTTGACAAAGGGGCCAAACATGTACATTGGAAGAAAGACAGCCTCTTTAACAAATGGTGCTGGAAAAACTGACTTTCTATATGCCATAAACTAAAGCTAGATCCATGCCTATCACCATGCACTAAAATAAAGTCAAAATGGATCAAAGATCTGAATATAAAGACAGAGACATTAAACTTACTAGAAGACAGAGTAGGTAAAAATCTTGATGACATAGGAGTAGGCAGAGAGTTCATGAACAAAAATCAGATTCAACGGGAAACACTTCCCAGAATCAACACCTGGGATCTCATCCTACTAAAAAGTTTTTGCATGTCAAAGGAAATCTCCAACAGAGTGAAAATAAAACCCATGAACTTGGAGAATATCTTAGCCAATTGTCCAACAGACAAAGGACTTCTATCTAAAACATATAAAGAATTAAAAGAAATCAGGCCCCTAAAATTCAAGGACCCAATCCAAAAATGGGCATCTGAGATGAATACACACTTCTCAGAGAAAGAAATACAAATGGCAAATAAATATATGAAAAAATGTTCAACATTAATGGTCATTCAGGAAATGCAAATAAAAACAATGCTGAGACTCCATCTCACTCCAGAAAGAATGGCCAAGTTTAAAAAATCAACCAAAAATAAATGCTGGAGGGGCTGTGGGGAAAAAGGAACTCTTCTCCACTGTTGGTGGGAGTGTAGACTGGTGCAGCCACTGTGGAAGTCAGTGTGGAGATTCCTCAAGAAGTTAGGATTAGAGATCCCATTCAACCCAGCTATCCCTCTTCTC
>RJWM01008792.1:23329-71361 GCA_004363535.1 Dasyprocta punctata
ATCAAAGAATGGATAAAAAAGATGTGGTATTTTTATACAATGGAGTACTACTCAGCTATTAAGAAAGATTGCATTGAGACTTTTGTAAGTAAATGGTCACGACTTGAGACCATACTCATAAGTGAGATAAATCAAACCCACATGTGTAAATACCGTATTGTCTCCCTAGTGTAAGAAACGGAAAAGTATATATGATCCAGAATCTGTAATAAATACTACGTGGGGGTGAAAACAGCTCAAGGAGCAGAAGTGACTGGGAAGGGAAAGGGCGGAAAGAGAAAAGGGAAGAGGAAGGGATATGGACCTGTGTATATGCATATGTAAGATAACTAGAATGAACACGCTGCTGAATGTATTCGTTATTGAGAAAGAACAATTAATACTCATATGATTAGATCAATTTTGCATGTCTACATCTGTTAATGTAAGAAACCATTTTGGGGATAATGATACGCAATGTTGCAACCATTGTCAAGTTTCTATCATCCGGTTTTGTAAACCTGCAATGTTACTGTTGTGTATTTACTCTAGTCGTTCGTTTGTCTCTTTTGCTTGTTGTCTTTGTTGTATATGTCTTTTTTTTTTCTTTTTTTTTTCCTTTTTTCTTGGCTTAAATAAAAAAATATTACATGCTTCCTTTTTAAACGAGCAATCAAAAATTGTATATATGAAGAAATCTCAAACATATATAATGAGAAGGAAACAGGTTAACAGTGGCTATTTCTTTATGACAAAATTGTGCTGTGTTGTGTTGTGCTGTGTTGTGTTGTGTTTTGATTTGTTTTGTTTGGTGAATTTTTTGTAACAGTGTCTTGCTTTGTACCCCAGGCTGTCCTTGAACTCTAGGTGATCCTCTTATCTTTGCCTCCCCAGTGCTGGGACTGCAGGTGCACACCACCACACTGGGATTCTTCATGATACAATTGTAATTCCTAGTAAGTTTACACTTGAAATTGATCAACAATATGTATTTTTACAGAGAAAAAATATTGGGGAGCTACAACTGTTCACCAGTGCATGGTTGATAAATGTTTGAGCCAGGATTTTAGGGTTTTTTAATGGAAACTTTTCTATCTGTCCCACAGCACCTCTAAATGAGAAGTAGGCTGTGTGGAGCGTAGGTAGGGAAAACATGGCCTGATCCCTGTTAATCTCTGGCACAGACTTGAGGAAATGAAAGAAAAGGTCAGGGGGAGAAGGAAGCATGAGCGAAATCTATGTGTATGGGCTGAGACCAAAAGGGTTTGGACTCACAGGCAAAATGGACTGAAACATGACTGGAGTCCAAGAGGGTGTTTCTTTTCTGCAATAGTTTGAATGTGTCTCCCAGAGTGCCAGTGTTGGACTTAATCCCACAATTCATATGTTGATGGTATTCGGAGGAGGAGCCTTTAGGAGGTGATTAGCATTAGATGAGGTCTTGAGCATGGGACTTTATAGGAAGTGGAAGAGAGATTTGCACTGCCCTACCCCACCCTGTGGCCATGGGAGGCCGTCTGCCATGTTACAATGTCAGGAGGATGCCCTCACTAGAGGCTGAACTTTGAAACTAGACTTCCCAGCCTCCAGAACTGTGAAAAAAAAAGTGTTTTCATTATAAATCACCCAGTCTGATAATCTGTTAGAGCAGTAGAAAACAGATTAAGATATCTTTCTTCAGTTTCTAACTGTGCTCACTAGTAAATTTGGCAGGATACAAATGATCACTACTGTCAGAATTTTGAATCCAAATGGTCTTTATTTTCCCTCAGGGTCACTAAGACACAAGTGTCAGTGGCTGCCCTTGTTACAGCAGAATGTAGTTGACTCTTGTCCAGTGCGTCTGGTTTTCCAAAAGGCACTCATTTGCATTACATGATTTTTGTCATCCTTCTAAAACTGGCAAGGCTGGGGATATAGCTCAGCAGCACAACACCTGGCTGGCAAGTGTGAAGTCTTGAATTTGATTCCTGGTACCAAAAAAAAAAAATTTTTTTTTCAGGGCATTTGACAGATGAAAAGAGAGAGAGCTTGGGCATCTATGTGACATTTTGCCTTAACTCAGTCCATAAAGTGTTCAAGGTAGATTAAAATAAAGTAATCACAATGACAATAGTTAAATAGAAATATAAAAATCACAGATACAAAACAGAAGAGGAAGCAAATAATTCAACCAGGTGAGCTGATATACCTGCTGGGAAGTGCAAATATTACCCCGTGTTTCCCTGCATCCAGGACAAAGGAACCATGGGGAGTCAGTACATTCACATCATTGAGTTAAAGGGAGGGGAAACGCCACTTTCTTGCAGAAACAGAGTTCTTTTTAACATGGTTGTAAAACCTAAATGAAATTCTTTTATAGGAGACATTGAAAATTGGCAGTGACCTTGACAACAGATTTTATAGCAGATTTTACTGCAAATACATGAAGAGTTTCATGTGGGTTTTTGTTTTTAAGCTACAAATAATTTTTAAAATGACAAGGATCTCTATTTTCTTTATATAGGCTATATCATTAGAGTTTTACAAATATCCTTACTAAGTACTTATTATCACAATTTTCTAATTAAACACAATGAAATTTAAAGTGGCTAGTAGCTCTCCCAATATCACACAGCCAATAATCCAAGTTTGACATCCTAAATTATGATGATAAGACATCTGGATAAATAGTTCTTAAAATCAGGGAAGCTGTACCATGTATGTGCCACATAAATATTTCTGTAAAGTAAAGGCATATTGATATTTTAACCTGAGATGCAGTAGCTCTCCTGTGTCTGGTGTCTCTCAGGGTAGGGTATGGGGCCTTGAGATTACTGAAGCATAGAAGAAAAAGCCTCAAACAGAGCAGATTATGTAACAAATCCTCCTCAGAGCTATGCCATGCTAAATGTGAGCTGAGGACATTCTCCTCAGGAGAAAACCAAAGGCAAGATTCCCTGGGAAATAAATTTCCACTGCCTCTGTGTTCTCTGTTGTATTTTCCAAGTAATGGCCTATATCCCTTAAACCCTGCCACCTCATGGTCCTCCCCTGCACCCCTGAGACACTAGGGCTTGATGAATTCAGCTACGACTCAGTCAAATAGCTCCCAGAGTAAAAGTTTGTCTGGAAGATGTGAGATTCTGTCCACAAAGACAATGCTTTCTGAAAAATGAAAAATCTTACAATGTAGTCAACTGAATCACAATTGCTTATCATAGTCAAATACTTATATTACACTAATACGTGCAAGTTAATGAAGAAAAATAGTATACTGTAAGGATCAGAAGCACACATCTTGGAGCTGCATAGCCTCAGGCTTAGCTGCCCTTCCTGTCAGTGACTATGAAGTTGGGAAGCCTTTCTAAAACTCAGTGTTCTCCCAAATACAGTGGGTATAGTAGGACCTACACACTGTTAAACTGTTCTGAAAATTCGCTGATTTACTATTCTTAAAACAATTAGATCCTGGCACATAGAATTTTACAGTGAAGGTTAAGTGTAGTGATTATAATGTGCAAGGAATTCACAGCTGAAACAGCCACAAGATCAATATAAGACTTAATTCTAATTCCCAAGGAATAAATTTAAACAAAATCCAAATGATAGAGCTTTTAACGGGGTTGTATCAATTACCTTTTGTTGTGCAACAAACCATACCCAAAAATTAGTGAACTAAAACAAAAACTTGTTAGCACAGATTTTATGTATTCTCAATTTAGTTGCACTCAGCTAGGTAGTTCTTCTTGGCCGGGCTCACTGGATTCATTGGGGCTTGCTTCTGTTCTACAGTGAGCTCTGGGTTTCTCTGGGACGACTCCTTTACTATTGTCTCTTCTGGAACAGCCATGACTGATGGGACATTTCCACTCATGGGCTCTAATATTCTATTAACAAGCTCAAACTTATTCACACAGCAGGCAATGTGCATAAGAGTAACATGAGAACAGCCACCAGTGCACAAGCAACTTTCAAATTGCTGCTTGCATCAAATTTGTTACTGTCCTATTATTCAAAGCAAATCACTTGGGCTAGCTCATAGAAACTGTGCTTAGAAACTGCACTAGTAGAAAAACATGTCCTAGAGGTTTGGCCATAGGAAAGTGTTAACAAATACAGTATCACTGCTAGTAGTAGAAATTAAAAGACAGCACATACGGAATAAAAAAAAAAACTCACTGAGATGATAACAGAAAAATTTTCAGTATGAAGAAAGATTACAATGTATATAGAAGAGAGGCTTACAAAACACCAACTAGCTACAAGGAGAAAAAAAGCTCCCCATGAAAAATCTTAGTCAAAAACGCCAGATGTCCAACAAAAAGATACAATCTTAAAAGCTCTCAGAAAAAAGCAAAAATTCACATATGAAAGTAAACACATTAGGATTTCAAAAGCAATCTCAATGCAAATTTTAAAGGCCAGGGTATCTTGCAATAAAGTGTTCAACCCCTAAAAGAAAGCAGCTTCCAACACAGACTACCTGCAAAACTGTCTTCCAAAGTTGATGGAGAAATAGAGACATAAGACATTCCATACAATGAACATATTAAGAAATAAATGAACGCCAAACCAGCACTCCAAAAAATACTTAAGACTATCCTAGAAAGAGAAAGCAAAGCCAAAAGAATATCACATGGAATGAATACATCATCAAGGCAAGTATCTAAACAAAACAAAAAGACTCATCAACAGAAAAATCACAATGACAAGAATAAATCAGTACTTTTCAGCATTAACTCTCAACATAAATGTCCCCAAGTCTCCAATTAAAACACACAGGCTAGCAGACTGGATCCAAAAAATAAATAAATAAATAAATAACCAACATCCAACAGTCTGTTACATTCAAGAAACTTATCTAATCCAAAAGAAATTCGTAGACTGAAAATTGAAAGGTGGAAAATAGTATTTCATTCATCAGAACTCTGAAAGTTAGTAGGGGTAGCAATTTTACTCTCAGAAGAACTAAACTTCAAGCTAGAACTGATCAGAATAGGCAAAGAAGATCACTATATATTAGTTAATGGAACAATTCAACAGGTAGAGATAGCAATTGTAAATATATATGCACTGAATACTGGACAACCTAACTCCATAAAACACATATTCCAGGACGTAAAAGATTAAATGGATACCAACATCATCACCCTGGATGACCTCACTACTCCGCATTCACACAGAGATCAGATGAACAAAAATTCAACAAAGAAGTATCAGAGCTAAACCACACAGTTTAACAATTGGACTTAATCAATATTTACAGAGTGTTCTATCTGACTAAACAAGAATACTTTCTTTTTAGCAGCACATGGAATTTTCTCCAAAATAGAATGCATGGTAGTCCTTGAAGCCTGCTTAAATAAATAGAAAAAAATCTAAATCCCCACAAGTTATCTATCAGACCATTGTGCATTGAAACTAGAAGTCAATCACAGAAGAAATCACAGGAAATTTATAAATACCTGGAGACTTGCTAACACAGTCCAGAACACCCAATGGGTCACAGGAAAAATCAAGGAATAAATTTCAAAATTTCTGGAAGCAAGTAAAAATGCCAGTAAAATACAGCAGAACCTATGATACACAATGAAGGTAGTACTAAGAGGGACATTTATCTGAGTCAATGCACACACTACAAAAACACAGCAAGCCCAAATAATTAACCTAATAATGAACCTGAAGATACTCTACAAAGAAAAACAATGCAAACCCAAACCCACTGTAAGAAATCATAAAGATCAGAGCAGAAATTATTGAAACTGAGATTGAAAAATACCAAAAACAACCACAAAGAATCAATGACTCAAAGAGCCATTTATTTGAAAGAATAAACAAAACAGATAAACCCTTAGCCAAACTTACCAAAAGAAGGAAAAAAAAAAAACTTGTATCAATGCAAATAGAAGTGAAAAATACAAAATCAAAATAGATATCACCAAAATCCAAAAGACATTTAGTAACCACTATAAAAAATTGTACTCTAACAAACTGGAAAATCTTGAAGAAATAGACAGATTCTAGACACATACAGATTGTCAAAACTGAACCAAAAGGCATAAAAATTCTGACCAATTCAAAAATTAGCATTGAGATTAAGGTAATTAAAAAAAAAACCTACAAGCAAAAGCTCAAAACTTGATGGCTTTTCTGCTGAATTCCATAATACCTTCAAGGAATTATAGCACCATTATTCCTCAAACACATTAATGAAAGTGAAAGGAAAGGAGTACTTCCAGACTCATTCCTGGAAGCAGGCATCACTCTGATTCAAAACTCAACAAGGACACAAGCATAAAGGAAAACTTCAGGACAATCTGAATGACCATAAACATAAAATCCTCAATAAGATACTGGAAAATGCTTTAGAACCCAACAAAGCATCAAAAGGTACATACATCAAGACCAAGTGGATTTCATCCCAGGTTTGGGAAGATGGTTCTACATACACAAGTCAATAAATGTAATATACCACATAAACAGAAGCAGGAACAAAAACCACATGACCATATCAATAGATGTAGAAAAAGTTTTTGCAAAAATCTAACCCCATTCATGATAAGAACCTTGAAAATATACACATAGAAAGACCTTACCTCAATCTGACAAAAGCTATTTATGACAACCTACCACCAATGTCATATTAAATGGAGAGAAGCTAAAAGTTTTGCCTCTACAATCAAGCACAAAGATACCAACTATCACAACTCCTGTTTAAGACAGTACTCGAAATGTTAGTCAGATCAATCAAGCAAGAGAAAGAGATATAAATGATAAGTATAGGAAGGAAAGAAATCAAATTATCATAATCTGCAAATGCCATGATTCTTTACACAGAAGACCCAAAAAAATTTCACCAAAGACTTCTAGAATTAATAACAAAATTCAGCAATGTAGCAGGATACAAAATGAACATGTGAAGATAGATAGCATTCCTGTACACCATTAATGAACTCATTGAGATGAAACTGGGAAAACAATACCATTCTCAATAACATTGAGAAAAATTAAATACTTAAGAATTAACCTAACCAAGGAAGTGAACAATCTCTACAAAGAAAATTGCATCACTCTGAAAAAGAAGATTGGAGAGACTATCAGAATATTTAAAAATATACTTGGTTCCTGAGTAGGCAAACCAATGATAGTATTCTCAAAACAGTCATGCTTCCAAAACTGATACTTATTTAATGTCACCCCAGTTAAAACACCAATAGAATTTCTCACAGTACCAGAGAAAATGATCCTAAAATTCATACAAAATAAGAGGAGACCTAGAAAAGCAGAAGCAATCCTGGGCAACAAGAGCAAAGCAGGAGGCATCGTAATACCTCAGGTTATATTGCAAAACTTCAGAGATAAACACAGCATGATATTCACACAAAAATAAACAAATGGTTCACTGGAACAGAATAAAAGATACAGAAACAACTCCAGACACATTCAGCTATTTGATGTTTGAAGAAGGGGCCAGAACCATACTTTGGAGGAAAAACAGCATCTTTAGCAAACAGTGCTGGGAAAACTGGCTATAAACATACAGTAGATTGAGTCTAGACCCATATCTTCTCCATGTACTAAAATAAAATAAAAGTGGATCAAAGCTCTAAATACTGAAAAAGAAATACTTAGCCTGCTGGAAGATAAAATAGATAAAACTATCTGAGTTGTAGTCATAGGCAAGGACTCTCTGAACAGAACTACTATTGCACAAGAAATAATAGCAAGAGCAAACAAATGGCATTTGATCAAATTAAAAATCTTCTGCACAGCAAAGGCAACAACCAACAGAGTGAAGAGATAACCAAAAGTTTGGGGACATTTTTCCCAGCTACACCTTGAACCAATGTTTGCATATTAGTAAAAAAATTCAAAACAATTAGATCCTCAATATAAGAGACCAATTTTTTAAAAAACTAAGCAACTGAATAGAAAAGATGTTTCTCAAAAGAAATAAAAATGGCCAATAAATATATGAAAAAAAATGTTCAACCTCGCTGGTCATTCAAGAAATGCAACTTAAAAAAAAAACTGACATTTTACCTTACTCTAGAAAGAATGGTTAGCATCAAGAAATCTCATAATAACAAATCTGGGCATGACTATGGTGAAAAAGGGACCCTGCCACACTAATAGGATTGTGAACTACGCAACCATTATGAAAATCAAAATGGACATTCCTCAAAAAACTGAAACTAGAATTTCCATTTGACCACGCTAGTCTCCTAATAGTCATCTTTCTGAAACAGTAAAAGGCATCATATTGCTGCGATGCATGCATACCAATGTTTATAGCAGCACAGTTCACAAGAGCTAAATTTTGGAAACAGCCTATATGTTCACCAGTATATGAATGGATAAAGGAATTGTGGTACCTATACTTAAAGAGATACCACTCAGTTATAAGAAAGGATAAATTTGAGTCATTTGTAGAAGAATAAATGGATGCATCATGAAACCATATTTTTTCTTTTTTAAAAAATTTTATTTTAAAGAGAGTAAAACCAAACAAAACAAGGCAGAATAAAGCCAATCAAATCAAAATAGTGAAAGCAATACAGGACTCCAAAACAAGACAATAGAAAATCACCAATGGCTACCATAATGCCTCTTGTTATCTTCAAAATAACTGCACATATCATCAGACATAATAAAATCAAACAAAATAGAACAGAATACAACCAAGCAAAACAAAGTAATGAAAATGATACAGGACTTTAACACAAAATACTAGTAAATTAACAATGGCTACCACCTTTAGAAAGTAATCCCCCGTAGTTTCTGTATTGCAAATTGTTAGCCTCTAAATAAATGCGCAGACTACTGGCTTTAGGCCTGTAAGACCACATTTTTAAGTGAAATAAATCAGGCACACAACCTTAGATACTATATGACTTCTCTCATAGGAGAAATTCAAAGTACAAATAAATGGGAAGACAAAAGATTGATGAAAGAAAACAGAAAGATAATTTGCAAATGGAAAAGGGACAAAGCAATAGAGTTTGGGGGTGATGGAGAGGGGAGGAGAAAGTAAAAAGAATTAAGATGTCTCATGTATATGTACCATCTACCCACTGTGAATATACTATAATCATAATGTGTCACAAATTTGAACTAAAAATAAATGAAAATGGGGGAAGGGAATCTAGAGATGAACAGGGAGGAGAAAGGGCATAGGAAGGAGAAGGAAAAAAATCAAGGTACATTAAGTACATGTATCTACTCCCTAAGATGAATGCAAAAAAGTACCGTAAACATGTACTACTAAAAAAATTAAAAATTAAAAATTATTAATAATATGCCAACACTAGGAAGAACAACAGAGCAAGGACTCTAAAATTTTAATTCTCCAAAAAAGCAATGCAGAAATTATCATAATCAACTTCTGAACTATCAAAATTTATCAAATGTTTCAAGCAATCCAAAGAGTACTTTGCAGAAAATATTACCTAACTCTTGGTAAGAAGAGTGAGTTTTGTGTCTTTTTAATCTACCAAAATCCCATCTCTTGTTCTCTATCTCAGATGTAGCATTGAAAAGTCAGTATTCCTTGTAAGAGATGGAGCATAATGAACTTTATGTGAAAAGAACTATAATTTGTTTTGATCTATCAGTTGGTTCCCTAAAGGGCCAGATCAAAAGATTATCTTTATCTTGCTTGACTCAGAAATCACCTGCTGCTAAAGCTGCTACCTGGGGTGTTTATGGGAAATATTTACATTCAAACATTTCAGTGGTTGCTATATCCAGTAATAGATAATACTTAGAGAAAAAGACACTAACCAAAAGATTTGAAGGAAATGCTGGGGACTGTTATACTTTGACATAAGACAGTGTTAATAATATCCAATCTAAAAAATCTAACAAATCTAAACATCTAAAAAAGCAAAATGCATGCTTAGAACTGTGTTTATATTCAAGGAGGATTTAAAAAATAACCCTAATCAGTCACCCATGACTAACTGGGCTATGGGGACACAGACATCAGTGGTCACACATGACAAACCATAAAAATGTTGCAAAATTATTTTCAAGAAGTCCATAAACAATAAAAAGTCACCAAATAACAAACACCTGCTACTATAAGCAGCAGTGGCAGCAAAAAAGAAAAAAAGAAAAGAAAGAAAAAAAAAGAAAAAGAAAAAAGAAAAGAAAAGAAAAAGAAAGAAAGAAGAAAAGGAAAGGAAAAGAAAAGAAACCCATTGGAAGAGAAAAAAAAACAGACTTCCAGAGAAGCCAAGCTAAAGTACTTAAAAAGTTAAATTTTTAACCATGTGGTACATAAACAAACAAAAAAGCCTGATCCATGTACCAAAAAAATTTGGTCCATACACAGAGAAGAAAACAATTAATGGGCAGTTTAATAGGGTATACACATTGAACTAACTAGATAAACATTTTAAATCCTTTATTTTAAATGTATTCAGAGAGCTAAAGAAAATCATGCATGAGTAACCTACAGGAAAGTATAAGAATAATGCCCCACTAAGTAAAGAGTACCACCAATGAATTTTAAATTATAAAAAGAAAAAAGAAAATGTTGAATTCAGGGAAATAAAAAGAAAAGAGAAATACTGGAGTTTGAGAAAAAAAGGAAAAGGAGACATTCAAGTGTGAAAGTACAACTTCAATAAAACTTGACTAAAGAGAATCAGTACCCCAATTGGTACAGCAGAAATGATTCTCAACAAAATTAACAACTGATTTTATGAGATGCTATACAGGCTGGAAAGCCATGGAAGGACATAATCTAAGAGACGAAAAACAAGGGTAGAAAAGCTGACCAAGATTCTATAAGACTCTCCTTTAAGAATGAGAGAGAAATTAATTTATGTTTGCTCATAGATAATTATATATAAGCATAGTTTATTACTAGCAATGTTGCCCTATAAGAAATACAAATGGATTGTTTCAGAGTGAAATGAAAGAACACTGATAGTGGCTTAAATCTATAAATCAAAGAATAACAGTAAATTATCCACATAGTAAAATCTTAAAAATATATTAATGCAGCTTTTGTTCCTATCACCTTATTAACAGTTGATGTAAAGGATAACTGTATAAAATAACAATTATAAATTTAATGTTAGAGGGTCAATAGTGCAAAATAATATAAATTGTGCATATAACAGCATAAAACAGAAGATAAATAAAACAGAAGAAAATTTTTGTGTCTTATGAAAGTTAAATTGATATTAGTTCAAACAAGAGAACTTAAAATTGTGCACTAGAAAATATTCAACTAAAAGGAAAGCAATCATGGACAAATTGAGAAGGAAGAATTGTAGGATATAGATAAAAATATTCAAATAGTCAAAGAAATTCTATTCTTTTCATTATTTGTATTAAATGTAAGTGGGGTAAACTCTACAATTAGAAAGCCAAGATTGGCAGAATGAATTTTTTTAAAAAAATGATCCATATAGGTTTTATGTTGTTTGTGAGATCCACTTTACATTCAAAGACACAAATAGGTTAAAGTAAAAAGATGAGAAAATATCTCCTATGCTGTCAGAATTCAAAGGAAGGACCCAAAGCAGATTTGAAGGCAAAAGATGTTATGAGAGACAAAGAACATTATATACAAATACGAGAATCAATTCATCAAGAATTTTTAAAAAGTAATAAACATATAGGCACCTGACAATAGAGCCCTCAGATACATACATAAAATCAGACCACATTAAGGAATTCAGAAAAAGATCACAAAAATAGTTGACAACTTAAACACCTCACTTTTAATAACAGGCAGAACACTTAACCAGAAAATCTATAAAATAATGTAAGGAGTGATCAAAAGTATGGTGAATGTTTACGTTTTTAAAAATTTACTGCAATAAAGGACACGTTGCCACTAATCCCCTTCAAAACACTCCCTCTTATTTCATACACACTTACAATATTTACCACTCTCTGAAATAGTTCTAGAAGTCCTGTTCCCTGAGTTTCCTTGCAAGGTGTGATCAAGGATTCAGTGACTGCTGCTGCTGTCATCCAATGAGAAAGTAGGTTGCTAAAATCATTACTAAATGTACTCTTCTACCTTATTCATTGAATCTGGCACCATGAGTCTGCTGGTCCTTCTCTAAGATGAAAATGATGACGAAAGGTAACCATTTTTAATAAATTCATTACACTGAGGAATCCATACTAGTGCAACTGAAAACATTCATGAAAGAGGACTTCTAGAACTGCTTTAGAAAGTGGTAAGAATGGCAGGATAAATGTGTTCAAAATTCAAGAATTTTGAGGGAGATTAATAGCTCTGTCTCTTTTATTGCAATATTTTTTTTGAAATGTAAGCATTAACTGTATTTTTCCATCATATCTACTAGAATGGGAGAACATAATAACCCAACAAAACATATAGAACTTCTCATCTCTTGATAGCCAAATTGGCATTTCCCTCAAGTCTACCAGAAATCTCATCCAACTATACTATTTGTCCACAAAATACACCTCATAAATTTTAAAAAGTTTTATTTTTGCATTCTATTACAGGACACCAACGACTGAGAGAAGAGGTTTGTCTGCCTGGTAGTTTCAGAGGGTGACTCAGTTCATGCCCTGGTGGCTCCAAGACAGCAAGATCATGACAGAAGAGCACAGTGTAACAAAGTTGCTTAGTCATTGTGGCCAGGAAACCTCAGGGAAGCAAAGACAGAAAAGAAGGAAATAGGTTCCCACCCAGACACACCAAAAAGCATGAACTACTCTTCTCCTGTACATTACTAAGCTCTGAATCCAACGAAACTGACAATTAAGTTTAACTATCACAGGTTTAAAGCACGCAAAGTATCATCCCCAATCACAAGAGAAAGCAACAACTAAAGTCATTTAGAAAAATCATAATAGGTGAAATTAAGTAACTGGCAGTTAAAGACTCAATCATCCAAATAAAATATTTGAACAGAAATAGAAAATACTTTCTGTTAAACAAAAACCAAAGACTACAGAGTACCAGAACTGATGGGATGTGGTAAAAGCAGTGCTCACAGGAAATGTCTAGCTTAAAGTGCTTTAATTAACACAGAACAAGGGCTTTAAACACATACTTTAAACTCCTAACTTAAGAAAGAGAAAAAGAAAGGAGTGAAATCCCAAAACATGATGACAGAAATTAATAAATAGAGTAATGAAACAGAAAATAAAAGATAAAAAATCAACAAAATGAATAGCTAGTTCTTTAAAAAGAATAAAAAAAAGAGTTTTAACTAGGACTGACAACAGAGAGAGACAGAAACAGAGAGAGAGAGAGAAAGCAGAGGGGAGAAACATGACTTGAGTTACTAAAATTAGCAAGAAAAATAAACATTCCAACCTACATTGCAAAAATAAAATGAGTATGAATGAATAAACAATTTATAGAAAAATTATTTGCTAGAATCTGAAAAGTTCTTCTCTTTGATACAATAAATAAAAATAAAATAATCTATTCCCACATGCTCCCTCAGAGGCCTAAAATAATAAGACGTGAGGCTAGTGAGACCCTTTCTATCAGGTCTACAGCCCGAACAGATAGCATCTGGGGGCCCAGATGTCCCACAAATATAGTATGCTTGCGTAGAACGTTCCCAGGAAAATCTGAATACTCAAGACTTTGAGTGTTTAAGATGACTTCCACGCCATTTCTCACGATCAAATCCTCAATATTGGACTTGAAATCTTGGTTGATCTCCGGAAGGATAGCTTAACATTCAACTACTTCTACATGTTTTTTTATGGTACCAGACAAGCAGTTTTTGTTTTCTAAGAGAATCTTGGAATAAAACTGCAACTAATTGGGATGCCCAGCGAGGCCAACCACCTTTGTTATATTGTGCAATCTTTTGTTTATCCTGAGTCATGCTTTTAATCTTGTAATATAAAGACTTAAACGATTCTTCATAATTTAAGCCAATTGGTTCAAATTCAGTAGGTATTGAAACCTACATTAATCTTTTTAATTTTTTATGTATTAAAAACTCTGAGACATTCAGCAATCAATAAAACTAGAATCAATTATCTTTTTATTTCCTTGCATGTTTAGAAAATGAATCAGCAAGCACAGTAGTGAGAAGCTGTTCTGTTTTTTTATAAGTTAACTACATAAGCAGTAAAATATCTGAGAGAAAAGTGCCAATTTAGAGTGCCAACATCCTTTTTAAATGCAGTAAACAAACAGCCTGACAATTAGTGTTTGTAAGAGAGCTTACTATTACTAGACATTTTCACAGTACAGATTACCACATTTATCATCATAAACTACCATAGAAAGATTTCTGTCTTGAAAATTTTAATATGTAAGCAGATGAAATAGCTTGAAGAGAAACAGAAATCAAATGAAAACTATTTTCAATGCTATTGCTTCATGGAAAAATATATAAAACTGCTGTTGAATTTTGTCTTACAGTGAGATGCATTCTCACAAATGATTATAAATGCAGACTGTTTGCAGGACATTTTCTTTCTTGGAAGATTTTTGTTCTTAGTCATGTAACTTGTGGTAATCATATTTGGCCAGATACTTTTAATGTCATCACCAAATTATGAATACTTGGAATTTAGAAACTTTGTTGAATGTTTCAAAATTATAAACATCAGACAACTATAACTAAGAATAATTAATTGTCTGTTACATCAGTTAACACAAATGCATGAAACCAACTTTAAATTATTAACACCCAAATCATGTCATGGTATATTTTATAGAATTCTAAAACTGTTCTTCCTTTTTACGTATATACTTTAGAGTTGTCATCCTAATCAGTGAATATAAATGAATAGGAATGTGGGTTTAAAACAGAAAAGAAATAATACATGTCATATATGTTCAAATACTCTTTGTTACTTTCTTGCAAATGGATAAGTGAAAGATAATGGATAGAAATAAATGTGATTTAAATATCATACATATAAACACACGTGCATATATGCCTAGCGTATATGTTATGTATGAATATATGCATATACACATATATATATATACATACAGATCAAAAGCAGAATTCATTCTGGTCTTCCCCCTTTCTAGATCTTTAACTTCCTTCTTCAACAGTGAGAGACCTAACTTACATTGTTTTCAACACAGTTGCCTACTTACAAAATACGCAAAAAGTAATTTTAGAATCATTAACACGTAGCAGTGCAAATTAAAAAGAAAATCCTAAATAGAACACAGTATTTCTTTGTAACTTTTTCCCCTTTAAATTAACAGTACAGAATCAAAAGACTTCGTCCCAAAGCTAATAGAATGAAATTTCTTCTCCATTCAGTGAGATAATATCATTCATTTGAATTAGAATTGCATTCAATTCATTTGATTCCTATTTTATGGTTCTTCTGAATATGTGCAACATTATCATGACTGTAAGAAATCAAGACTATTCAAAGGTGTATTTAGAAGCATGTCATCCTGCCCTATCCCTCCTTCCTCATTTGATTTACATCTCTATATGACCAATATCATTATTTTCTAATTTATTATTATGGTTCATTTCACAAAAATGAAAACATACATGTACAACCACACTTGCCCTTTTTTATTAACCCTCTGTTAATACACTATAGAAACTCTTCTGCTCTTCGTTGCCTGGAAGTTCACTTCTATTTCTATGGATAAAGATCGCCATGCTTGTATAAGGGCTTAGGAATAGCCTGTGTGAGTTCAATTCTCAGTACCAACAACAACAACAACAAAAATCCTAGAGAAGAATGGCCTGTTGGCCAAACACACTATAGTCTATTCAATTACCTTGTATGTATGGCCATTTGGAATGTTGCACTATAGTAAATTACCAAAAAATTCAACAAATATAATTGCAAATATATTTTTCTATTCTGTAAAATGTACTTTCATATTGTAAGAGACATTATTTTTCCAAACAAACTCCAAGAAATGGTATTGCACAGTCCAAATGTAAAAGCTCATGTGGTTTTCATAAATATCTCCCTCCAAGGGTTGTAGCAGTTGATTTTCCCACCAACAATGTATGAAAGTGATTGTTTCCCCACAACCTCAGCAACAATCTGAAGTTATCTTACAGTTTTGTAGCCCAGAAGTCCAAAACTGGTTTTCACTGAGTTTAAATCCAGTTGTCAGCAGGATTGTGTCTTTTCCAGAGGCCCTAAGATACAATCTGTGCCTTGACTTAATTCTCTCTGTTAGAGGTCTGCTGCATCCTTTGGAATGTGCACAACTCTCTGCATCTTAAAAGCTAGCAATGTCACATTTTCCTTTTCCTTCTTTGACTCTCATACTTTGATTTCTGATTGTATCCGGAAAGAGTGTTTGCTTTAATAAACTCATCTCATTACAATGGGCCCACCTAAACATTACAAGATAATCTCTCCCATCTCAAATGAATTACATCTGCAAATTCCCTCTCAGCACGTATGATAACATATACACTTATTCCTAGTAATTTGGACATGGACATCTTCAGTGCCTTATGTTTTATTTTGTTTTGCTTCAGACACCCATGTTATCATTCAATGTTCAAATTTTGCTTTCTTGGTGTTGTCTGTGTTACCTCTAAATTCTTCTCTCTCCTCTATTCCTTTTCTTCTTAAGGATCCCTTTTCTTTCTTTCTACACTCATAGTCTCAAAAGGCCACAGTCTCAAAACTTCAATTTGGAGCTTTTCTCAGAGATTATTTGAAGTTCATGGTTTCCTCTTTCGCCTGTTAATTGAATGCTGAAATCATCAGTCATGTGTAGTTTTAGTGTATCTTTGTTGAATTTTATGTTTTGGAGGAATTATATGTGGAGAGACTTGGATTCAGTGGGCTGCAAAAGTTGTAGATTTTATGACTATTAAGGCATGATTTATGATATTTCTTTGCCTTTTCTAGGTTTTGATGGTGCAAGTACAAATGTATTCATAAAACATAATATTATATTGCCATTAATCACCAAATATGTCAATGAAAAAAAAAGTTCCAAAGGCATTTTGAAAAAAATGGAAAGGAAAATCTGTTGTACTCAAGCCATGAGAACTGTTAACTAGAAACAGTGTGCCACAGGCTAATAAACAGCACACTGGAAGACAAAACCTCCTAATTAATTACATTTGTCACTTAACACCTACTCCTACAAGCTAACTTCTGTCTGCAATCAATAGTGCTTTGTTACTAGCAAGCATTATCTTTTTATAGCTAACTTGTAAAACTGAAACATTTAAATTTTAACAATCTCTCTGTACCTGTGTTTGAATATTTTAGCAACTATTCTCTCTACTTCTCATTTGCAAACACTGGTGATGTTTTCCCTGATTCTTTTTCCCAATGCCTTGTCTTTTCCTGAAAGATTCATTATTTCACTTTTGACAAGACATGACCAGGGGCAAAATTTCATTAAGCAGATGCACATCCTATATTAAAAAATTAAAGAAACTTTAGATGTGTGTTAAGATGTGCAATTCTTTATATCACTATTTTAAAATGATGTGTCAAAATTCATTCAGACAAGGGAACAGCAAGTCTCCATTCAACTTTAAAACTTTAGTTCTCAATTTTCTACTCACGAAATAATTTCACTACTATTTTCTTATTTATTTTTCAGGAAAACATCCACTCAGTTTCAATGACATTTGCATACATTGCCCTTTGTAAATACAAAAATGTGAGTAAATTATACTTTCAAATTCTTATTGTCTTCACTGTTGCATGGTGTTACTTTGCATTAATAATGATTTTAAATCATTAAATTTTAATTTACATGTCCTATTAAGATGCACATTTATTTCAAATGAAATATTTTCTCTTTAAGAATTAATAGTATAGTAAGGTTCTGGTGGTGCCACAGTCAAGAGTCTGCTCTGCCTACCCACCTGGGTCCTGGAGATTCTGAGCCCCACCCAGCCAGATGTAAGGTCCCAGTGCCACACTCCAGAAGTGAGTCCTCACTAGCTGCACAGAGGATCTGAGCTCTGCCCAGCCCAATATCCCAGCAAAATCCATCAGGGGAATGCTTGGCCAGCCTCACAGGACACAGAGGTACCAAGCCCAGCGAGACCAGCCCAGAGCCCCAGAGCCACTTGTCAGGGAGCAGCCAGCATAGCTGGTGGGTCTTGGAGAATTTGAGCTCCACCTATCAGAGGACAAAGCAACAGCTCCATAGTTCAGGGGTGTGGCCACACTGTAGATCCTGGAGGTTGTGAACTCCACACAGCCAGGAGCAAGGCTCTGGTATCATATGACAGGGGTGTGCCCTAGTTAGCCCCACACTCCAGAGGCTCTGAACTCTTTGCAGCCAGATACAAGGTCCTAATGGTGCCACAATCAGGGGTGTGCTCTGCCTAGGTGCCTGGGTCCAAGAGATCTTGAACTCTACCCAGGCAGGCACAAGGCCCCAGTGCCACACCCTGGGAGTGCATCTCTGCTAGCCACCTCCATTGCAGATGTTCTGAACTCTACACAGCCAGGCTCTAAGCCCTGGCAACAAGCTCCAGGGGTGTGCTCCTGTTAGCTGCAGGTAAGATACGAGCTTCACCCAGCCCAGCATCCCAGAGCAACCCAACAAACTACATCAGGGGAACACATGGCCAGCTTCACATGCCACAGAGCACAAGGATCCAGTGCCATAGTTTGGGGTGTGCCCTGGCTAGCCACAGGGATATTGGAGGATTGAAGGTCTACCCAGTGCAGTGTTCCAGTGCAATCCATTGGGAGGCTGCCTGGTGAGTCACACAGGTCCCAGAGGAAAATGACAAAACAAAACTGTAAGATGTAGTCTCAGTCCTCCAGCCCAATGAGAACAAACCCAAGAGACACTGAAATGGAAGACACTGGAAATCACACAACTGAACTTTCTGAAATGATAGCAACTGGAGTAAAGAAACAACTCCATGAAGCTATAGAAGAAGTCAGATGAGAAATAATCTCTCAGCTAAAAAAAGAAATGACAAACATTATGAAAGAAATGTGTGTATCTAGAGAAGATCAAGATAACAAAAACAGAAAAGTGTAAGAAAATGATGGAAAATTTGAATGAACAAAATAAGACGCAAATAGAATGCATGAAACAGATTCAAAGGAATATTCAGGAAATTAAAAATTCAATTGAAAGTTGGCAAAACTGCTTGAGTGAAACTGAAGATAGACTCTCAGACGTTGAACACAGCATGGAAGCTTATGATCATGACAGAAAAGAATCCCTTAAAAATGACAAGGAACCAGGAAGTGATTCAACAGCTACAAGATGACTAGCAGAGAAATAACATAAGATTGATGGGTGTCAATAAAGAAGCAGGGGTCAATATGAATGACCTGTGAAGACTATTAGCAGAAATAATAGCAGAAAGTTTTCCAAACATGGGAAGAAAATCTGATATACACATAAGTGAAGCATACAGAACACCAATTAACCATAACCAAAATAAATCTTCATCCAGATATATAATAATTAGGATATCTGAAATCCAGCACAAGAACAGAATACTAAAAGCTGTCAAAGAAAAGAAACAGACCACCTATGAAGGAAAGTCTATCAGAATCACAGCAGACTTCTCAACACAAACCTTCAAGTGAAAAAGAGCTTGGAGTGAAGTATTTCAAGTCCTGAAAGAAAACAACTTTCAACCCAGATTGATATATCCTACAAAACTATCTTTAAAAATTGATGGAGAAATAAGATACTTCCATGACAAAGAACAACTGAAGAAATTCATGGCCACCAAACCAACACTACAAAGAATACTAAAAGACACTCTAGAAAGAGACAAAGATAACTACAATCCCAAGAGCAACAGCAAAAGGAAACCATTAAGCAGGGCAAATAAGTAAACAGAAAATGAAGAAAACCAACAACAGAAAGATATCATGATAGGGATGACTCAGTACATATCAGTTATATCAATCTATGTAAATGGTCTCAACTCACCAATAAAAAGAAACAGACTGGCAGAGTGGGTTAAGAAACAAAATCCAACAATATGCTGTGTACAAGAAACACATTTAACTCAAAAGGAAACTCACAGACTAAAAATCAAAGGATGGAAAACAATACTCCATACAACATGAACCCAGAAAAAAGCAGGGGTAGCTATTACGCTTGCAGACAATGTGAACTTCAAACCGAGAATGAGCAAAAGAGATAAAGGTCACTACATACTTGTTAGGGGAAAACTTCAAGAGGAAGAGATTACGATCATAAATATATATGAAACAAATATGAGAGCACCCAACTATGTAAGACAAATCTTAATAGACATGAAAAAGCAAATAAACAATAATACAGTTATAATGGGGCACTGTAACACCCCATTGTCACAAAGAGACAGATCAACTAAACAAAAATCTGCAAAGAAATAATAGAACTGAATCAAACTTGTGAACAAATGGACCTAGTAGATACGTACTAAGTGTTCCACCCAACAACATCAGAATATGCATTCTTCTGTGCTGCACATGGGTCATTCTCTAAAATAGATTATATACTAGCATGCTTAAGTAAATGCAAAGGAATTGAAATAATTCCATGCATACTACCTGACGATAGTGCAATACAATTGGAAATTAATGACAAAAATACCCACAAGAACCCCATAAAAACATGGAAATTAAATAACACTCTCCTAAACAATCAATGGCTCACAGAAGAAATTAAAGAAGAACTTAAGCAATATCTACAATTGAATGAAAATGCAAATACAAACTACCAGAACCTGTGGGGTACAATGAAAGCAGTTCTCAGAGGGAAATTTATAGCACTAACCTTCCAAATCAGAAAAATGGAAAGAACACACATAAACAACTTAATGCTGCACCTCAAACTTCTAGAAAAAGAAGAGCAAGTTGACTAACTGCACAGAGGATCAAGCTCTGCCTAGCCCAGCATTCCAGCACAATCCATCAAGGGAATGCGTGGCCAGCCTCGCAGGACACAGAGATACCAAGCCCAGCCTAGCCCAGAGCCTCAGAGCTGCTCATCAGGGAGAAGCCAATGTAGCTACAGGGCCTTGGAGAATTTGAGCTCTGCCCATTAGAGCACAAGGCACAAGCTCCATTGTTCAGGGGTGCAGCTACGTGACAGGTCCTAGAGGTTGCAAGCTCCACCCAGTGAGAAGCAAGGCACCAGCACCTTATGCCGGGGGGCACAGCTGGGCTTCCTCTGTGCTCCAGAGGCTCTGAACTTCTCATAGCCAGACTCAAGGTCCTGGTGGTGCCACACTCCAAGATGCACTCTGCCTAGCCACCTGGGTCCCAGGGATTCCAAACCCCACCCAGTAAGGTGGAAGGTGCAGTGACACACCCCAGGGGTGCATCTCTGCTAGCCACCTGAGTTGCAGAAGTTCTGAATGCTACACAGCCAGGTTTTAGGTCCCAGCAACAAGGTCCAGCATGTGACCCTGCTAGCTACAGGGAAGATACAAACTTTGTCCAGCCCAGCATCCCAGAGCAACCCAACAAAGTACATCGGGGAACACACAGCCAGCCTCACAGACCACAGAGCACAAGGATCCAGCACCATAGTCTGGGGGTGTGCCCTGGCTAGCCACAGGGATATTGGAGGATTAAAGCTCTACACAGCACAGTGTTCTAGTCCAATCCATCAGGAGGTTGCCTGCCCAGCCACACATGTCCCAGAAGAAAATGACAAATTGAAAGACCAAGAGACAGTCTCAATCCCCCAGCCCACTGAGAAGAAACCCAAGAGACACTGAAATGGGAGACACTGGGAGTCACACAACTGAACTTTATGAAATGATAGCAAAGGCAGTAAAGAAACAACTTCATGAAGCTATAGAGGAGTTCAAATCAGAAATAATCTCTCAGCTAAAAAATGAAATGACAATCATAATGAAAGTAATGCTGAGTGTATCCAAAGAAGATCAGATAATAAAATAGAAGAGCATAAGAAAATGATGGAAACTTTGAATAAACAAAATAAGACACAAATAGAATGCATGAAACAGATTCAAAGGGAAATTCAGGAAATGAAAAATTCCATTGAAAGTTGGCAAAACCACTTGAATGAAACTGAAGATAGAGTTTCAGATTCACACATAAACAACCTAATGATACACCTCAAACTTCTAGAAAAAGAAGAGCAAGTCAAGCTCAAAGCCCAAAGAAGGGAGGAAATTATAAAAATCAGAGCAGAAATTAATGCAATTGAAACTAAGAAAACAATACAAAAAATTAATGAATCGAAGAGTTGGTTCTTTGAAAGAATAAATAAAATTGATAAACCTCTAGCCAATCTTATCAAAAAGAGGAAAGAAAAAACTCAGATCCATGCAATAAGAAATGAAAAGGGTGAAATCACTACAGACACTGTGGAAATACAGAAGATCATCAACACCTACTTCGAAAACCTTTACTCACATAGATTTGATAACACAGAAGAAATGGACAGATTCCTAGAAACTTATGAATTACCAAAGCTGAATCAAGAAGATGTAAAACTGCTGAATAACCCAATTTCAGCTAATGATATTGAAAATGTAATTAGAACCTTACCAACAAAGAAAAGGCCAGGTCCTGATGGATTCACTGTTGAATTCTACAAGAAACTTAGGAAAGACTTAATGCCAACACTCCTCAAACTCTTCAATGAAATTGAAAGGGAAGCAAGTCTCCTTAACTCATTAGGGAGCAAGTATTACCTAGAAGCAAGTGTTACCCTAATACCAAAACCAAAGAAAGAGCCAACCAAAAAAGAAAATTACAGGCCAATCTCTCTAATGAACATACATGCAAAAATCCTCAATAAAATACTGGCAAATAGAGTACAGCAAGTCATCGGGAAGATTATACACCATGATCAAATAGGATTCATCCCAGGAATGCAGAGATGGTTCAAAATATGCAAATCAATAAATGTAAGACACCATATCAAGAGGGCCAAGGACAAGAACCACATGATCATCTCAATAGATGCAGAAAAAGCTTTAGACAAAATCCAACACTCGTTCATGATAAAAACCCTAAAGAAAATCAGAATAGATGGTCTCTTCCTCAACCTGATAAAAGCCATATATCATACACCAACAGCCAACATCTTACTAAATGGAGAAAAACTGAAAACTTTCAACCTAAAATCAGGAACAAGACAAGGATGTCCATTATCACCACTCCTATTCAATATAGTTCTGGAAATATTAGCCAGAGAAATTAGACAAGAGAAAGAAATAAAGGGAATAAGGATAGGAAAGGAAGAAGTAAAATTGTCATTATTTACAGATGATATGATACTCTACATAGAAGACCCCCCAAAATCCATTGAAGGACTTGTAGATGTAATAAGCAAATTCAGTAATGTTGCTGGATACAAGGTCAACACTCAAAAACCAATAGCATTCCTGTACAAAAACAACAAACTCACTGAGAGAGAAATAAGGGAAACCACATCCTTCACTATAGCATCCAAAAAAATGAAATACTTAGGAATCAATCTAATAAAGGAAGTAAAAGATCTATACAGTGAAAATTACATTACTCTGCAAAAGGAAATCAAAGAGGATTTCAGAAAATGGAAAGATAGTCCCTGTTCATGGATAGGAAGAACAAACATCGTGAAAATGGCCATTCTCCCAAAATTGATACACAGATTTAATGCAATCCCAATAAAATACCACTTGCATTCCTAGAGGTAGAGAAATCACCCCTAAAATTCATCTGGAACAAGAAGAGAACTAGAATAGCAAAGGTAATTCTGGGCAACAAAGGTAAGGCAGGAGGCATCACAATCCCCAACTTGAAATTATATTGCAAAGCTTCTGTGATAAAATTAGCATGGTACTGGAATCAAAACAGACATGAAGATTAATGGAATACATTAGAAGATACACCCACAACTACAAACACACTCAGCCACCTCATTTTTGACAAAGGGGCCAAACATATACATTCGAAGAAACATAGCCTCTTTAACAAATGGTCCTGGAAAAACTGGCTTTCTATATGCCATAACCTAAAACTAGATCCATGTCTATCACCATGCACTAAAATAAAGTCAAAATAGATCAAAGATCTGAATATTAAAAGAGATACTAAATTTGCTGGAAGACAAAGTAAGTAAAAATCTTAATGACATAGGAGTAGGCAGAGAGTTTATGAACAAAAATCAAACAGCACGGGAAAAACTTCCCAGAATCAACAACTGGGATCTCATCTTACTAAAAAGTTTTTGCATGTCAAAGGAAATCTCCAACAGAGTAAAAAGAAAACCGACTAATTGGGAAAATATCTTAGCCAACTGTCCCTCAGACAAAGGACTTCTATCTAAAACATATAAAGAATTTTTAAAAATCAGGCCCCTAAAATTCAAAGATCCAATCCAAAAATGGGCATCTGACATGAAAACACACTTCTCAGAGGAAGAAATACAGATGGCAAATAAATATATGAAAAAATGTTCAACATCAATGGTCATTTGGGAAATGTAAATTAAAACAGCACTGAGATTCCTTCTCATCCCAGAAAGAATGGCCAAGATCAAAAAATTAACCAGCAACAAATGCTGGAGGGACTGTGGGGAAAAAGGTACTCTTCTCCACTGTTGGTCGGAGTATAGGCTGGTGCAACCACTGTGGAAATCAGTGTGGAGATTCCTCAAGAAACTAGGATTCGAGAGTCCATTTAACCCAGCTATCCCACTTCTGGGCATTTTCCCAGAAGGATTGAAAATATACCACATCATGCCACAGTGATATATGTGCACCCCTATTTATAGCAATACAATTTGTAATAGCCAAATCTTGGAAACAACCCAAGTGCCCATCAATCAAGGGATGATAAAAAAGATGTGGTATTTTTATACAATGCAGTACTACTCAGCTATCAAGAAATATTTCATGGAGACTTTTATAAGTAAATGCAAACCACTTGAGACCATACTCATAAGTGAAATAAATCAAACTCACATGCATGAATACCATATTGTCTCCCTAGTGCAAGAAACTGAAAAAGTATATATGATCCAAAATCTACAATATAGACTGCTCAAAGAGGAAAAGTGATTGGGATAGGGGAAAGGCGGAAAAAGGAAGGGAAAAGGAAAAAGTCATAAATCTGTTATAGTATATGTAAGATAGCTAAAATGACTATACTACTAAATGTATTTGTTATTGAAAAAGAACAGTTAATACTCATGATTAGCTCAAATTTACATGTCCATATCTGTTAATTTAAACAACACTTTTGAAGGTAATGATATGCAGTATCACAATCATTGTCATATTCCTATCATCTTGTTTTGTAAACGTATACTGTTACTGTGTTGGATTTGATGCTGTTGTTTGTCTCTTTTGCTTTTTGTTTTTCTCTTCTGTGTCTTTTTTACTCTCAAATAAACTTTACACTCGTTGCTGAGACAAAATACCTGACACCCAAAATTAGGGAAGGAAAGGTTTATCTAGCTTACAGTTTTTGGAGGTTTCAGTCCATAATCACTTGACTCCAAGGCAGGGTGGCATGGCACAGGGGCAACACTTCAAGACAGCAGCAAGCAAAGACAGTCAGAGCCAAAAGGGGCAAGAGCAAGCCTCTTCTCCTCCCTTATATTGTACACAGGACCGCCCCCCCCCACCAGGGTGGGTGTAGCATTCACACCATCTGCCTGCCCTCCTCTTGCACAGGCTGAGGATGTTTACAAAATAAGACCCCTGGCTCCCTGATGAGTCTCTCAGCTAAACTTCTGACCTTCTCAAATTGACACAATGAACAGGTAACTGCCTGTGCTCTACACCCCAGAATGTAGAGCTGCTGAGTTACTTAATTAAGCTTCTAGACTTCTCAAGTTCACACAATGTATAAACTGTAACAACAACTATTGTCAAATTCCTATCTTCTTGTTTTGTAAACCTATACTGTTATTGTGTTGGATTTGCTGTTATTTGCTTGTCTCTTTTGCTTTTTGTTTTTCTTTTTCTTTTTTCTCTCAAATAAAAAAATAAAAAAATTAATAGTAAAGACCTTGAGCATGAAATAGAATAGAATAGCAGATAAATAATAAGATGATATGGCCATTTTCCAATATATAAAGAGTCTAAAAGTCAGTATTCTCATCCTCACAACAAGAAGCTAAACAACTGAAAGTTATCAGGCTCATCATTTTATGATGACATTTCCCTAATGTCAAAACCAGACAAGGATATTTATAAGAAATGAAAACTATAAACCAATATCCCTTAGAACATATGCAAATATTCTCAACAAAATATTAGCAAACTGAATCCAACAGTGTTTGAAAGAATTTGTACACCATGACTAAGTGGAATTTATATCGATTATGTAAAACTACCACCACAGTTCAAAATCAATCAATGCTAGTCTATCACAAAGCTAAAAAATGAAAAGCCAGATGATCATGCCAATAGATGTATAAAAAGCTTTTGACAAAATCCAACATTTATTATGATAAGAATTTCTCAGAAACTGAGAAATTTAGGGGAATTTCCTCAACCTGATAAGCGAGTTTGCTATGTTTTGAGAGATGGTTAGTCCCCTCACATTAGTGTTGAAACTTAATGTCCAGTGCAGTAGTATTAATGGGTGTGACCTTGGGGATGGAGCATGGGATTAGCACTCTTTAAAAATGACTGAGACTGAAGGGAGCACTTTCTTACCCTTCCATCCCTTCTAGGGTGTGAGGATACAGCATTCCTTCCTTTCAGTGGGTGAAGTAACAAGATACTACTTCAGAAGTCGAGAGTTGCTACCAGAAACAATGGCAGCATCTTGATCTTGGACTCCTTGACCTCTGGAACTGTAAAAAAAAATTGTTCTCTATAAATTAAGCCAGTCTCATATTATATTATAGCATCAAAAATGTAGTAAGATTAAAGATAGCTTTTTTAAAAACCTGTAGTGAACATTATCTAATACAGGTCCTACCTATTGAAGTAAGTGGAGAAAAGGAAATAAAATGAGTATGTATTTTGGAAGAGAAATAATGCTTACTTTGTTCACAGAGGAAGTGATTGTCAATGCATAAAATTTCATAGTTATGTGTGTGTAGTAAATTCTATTGTTCACTCCATGGCACAACTCTAAATTCACCTGCAGAAAGTGGCGACAGGTCCTGATAGGCTGACAACTCTGCTCCCCGACTCTACTCTTCTTTATCTGTGAGCTTCATTTTGATTCTCTGGAAGCTGATGCAGCCTCAGCCACTGGACAAGCCAAAAATTCCAGGAATTTAATGTGTTGTAGGATATCCTCTAACCAATGAGTGATACAAAACAGAGAGTAAATACACTGTTTCCCATTCTTTGGTGAGACAAGTGTGTTCTACAGATTTCCTCAAAAGTATTAATTAATTTCCAGGGTTAGTGATGCCAATGCAAACATAAGTGCACCATTTATTGACTTTTCTCCTTTCATTGTGTGTGTGTTTCTCCACTCCAATATTTCCATCAAAGCCAATTTTGCTTTTGTTTTTGTTTTTAATTTTTACTTTAAAGAGAATAAAACTTAACAAAATAAAACGGAGTAAAGTCAATCAAAACAAAGCAGTGAAAGGGGTATAGAACTTCAAAACTGGATAATAGGAAATCTACAATGACTACCATAATATCTCTTGTTATTTCACAATAGTTGTCCATACCATCAGACATAATAGAATCAAATAAAACAAAACAGAATAAAACCAATCAAAACAGAATGTTAAATAAAACAAAACAATAAATCAGAACAAAACCAAACAGTGAGAACAATACTGAATTTCAAAAACAAGATGGAAGGGAATCCCCCACATTTGTTCTACTGCATACTGTTATCCTCCTTATAGATGCTCAGCCTACCGGCCTTAGGCCTGCAAGGTCAATCAAACAATACAAGCACCTAGTTGTTTTTGTACCTTAGTTGCTAGCAACTCAGCCTCTCCTCCAAACCAGCCGGTTGTCTACAGGGTGGGGGTATCTTGATTCTCAGCTGCCACATCGATTGGCTCACAGGAGTGAACTGGCTTCTCTCTTCCTGGCCCCACATGGTTTGCATGACTTACAGGAAGGGCAAACTGACTTCTTCATGCTCTCCTTCCAGACCCAGCATGGCTTCTGATAACTCACAGGATGGGCAAACTGGCTTCTCTATTTCTGGGCCTTGCACAGTTTGCCCATCAAGGCCAATTTTGGACTACAGAAACTACGGAGTCATTTGATAAATGCAGGTTACGCTATATGAAAAACTTCACCGTTTTTATTTTTGCTGGGTTTCTATGAGAGTCCTAGTTGCTTTATATACTTGCTAAAAGGACTTGGCACTGTCAGCCTTTTGTGCTTTAGTCATCCTAGTAGATACATAAGGAATTGATCCTGATATGATAGAGTAAGGCCCTAAATGTCCAACAACCTTCCCAGAGTTAACAATAAACACAGGGCAGATGGCACACACATTACCACAGGTCTCGCATGAATAAAAGTGGGGAGGTTTTGAGGAGTTTACTCTCAGTCAAAGGAACCTACATGAGTGACTCACCCAGTTTTTTCAGCTTTCCACAGTCAGGATATGGAATGGAGAGGCTAAAACTTGCATAGAGTACTCATCATGTCTTTGACCTAAAGTAAGGGAGGATGGGATAGAAAGAGTGAGGCTCACTGGAACAGCATAAAGAAGGCCAGGACAGCTGGAGGCAGAGTGTATGTTTATGCTAGTGAGATGGGCAGGGACCTGAGTGTTTGTAGCAAAGATGTTGTCCTTTACCTTTAAAGAATAAGAAAATTATTTTAGGTTTTTTAAACAAAATAATGACTTATCAATTTAAGTTGTAAATATAGTCCCATGATTTTTGTATTAGGAAAAGATGGGGGTTGGAGAAAGAATGGCAGAGACTAGTTAGAATGTTATTGCAGTAGCCCAGAGAAAAAATTGTGATGACAACAGAGTGACAAAAACATTGATTAAACTCTTGTGGGCGGCAAAGGCACTGTGGCTAGTTGGACCTTCAAGATACATGGGTGACAATTCCAGGGCACAGATGGCCTTGGAAGGCCTGAGGATCACACTTGGACTTTGGAGCTGCATCTAGTGGGCCCTCCAGTGGCTCTCGTGGCAGTGGAAATAGGTGATGCATGTGTATGAGGAAGACATTTTAACACCACCAGAAGCCTCTTCTGAAGCCCCTTCCACAAAAGGAATTACCTTTGCTTAGGAAAGTATCTTCTTGGGAAAGAGCAGGCAACGCTTACACTCCTTATAAAACTAATAAAATGAAGAGGTAAAGAGACATGTATATTGATATGACAAACAAAACAAAAAAGAAATGGAGGGAGCATTTGGGGAGAAGACAGGTGACTTTCTATGAGATTAGCACCTAAGGACAATGTGGTCTTTGGATAATTAAGATTTGTGATGGCATGAGTTTTAAGGTCTGAGTTTTGGATCAGTTCTAGTTTGTGTTGCTGAAGATGTCCTCTTACCCACCCCCATCCACCCCAGTCTAAAACCTGACTCATCAAACAGAAATATAATGGAGACTAAAGGAATGGGTAGGCAAGAGAGAAATCTGCTCTATGAATTTACCCCTCTAACCTCAGGGTGTCCCGATGAGCCACACCATGATTTCAGCAGCAGACATTTTCTGCAGTACAAGGAAGAGCACACGAGCAATTACTCCATGGAAATAAATCAAGAGTAATTGAGAGACAAGCTCTCTTTTTCTTCCCTGTTAGAAAATGAATCACTAGACCACATCTGTATTTAGTCATTCCCAAAACATGTCAAATGTGTCTATACAGCAGCAATACCCTTATAAAGGATGGATGCTAGAAGGGCAAAAGCGGGCAGATCCTGACCTTCATGGAACTTTCAGTATAATGAGGAAGATAAAAAGTCAAATAAACAATTCTATTCATATAATTACAAAGAGTTCCTAGGGAAGTGAAGGATGTGTCACTGTGAGGCTTTAATAAGAGAAAATTATCTAATGTAAAGAATCAGATCAATTTTCCAGATAGTTGAACTGAGAGCTGAAGAATGAGTTAGAGTTAAATGGGGTTAATAATGACTTGTCACAGTGTCACTGAGAGAATTCATTGCAACACTGGATGAAAAGCCTTAGGCCATGGCAAATTTTCTTGATACTAAGATGGAATGGATGAAAAGACACTTGGATTTAACCACAGCTCTCTGAGTTTAGTAAGCATGACAAGTGGGCTAGGATATAGTTCAATGATAGAGTGGTTGCTTAGCATGCGCAGGGACCTAGATTGCTAGCACAGGAAGAATGAGGAGGGGGAGGAGAGAAGGGAGAAGAGGAACAGGAGGGAAGGAATATCAAAGGGAAGGGAAGGGAAAGGAAAGGAGAAAGAGAAGAGAAAAGCAAAGAATCATGACTGCTTTATAAGCACACACATCATGTAAGGTACCACCTCCCTTCTGAATCAGGAAAGGCTGAGGCACTGAATTCTTGACATTCCAGATCTTGCAGTGTTTGGGTCACACAGTACATCCCCAACAAACATTTGTAAAATAAATTCGTATCTGTCATTCTTCCTTTCCTCTCAGGTGTTGTTAGCCCACTGCTCTTTCCAAGCACAAAGTTATTAAATGGAGTCCCACTGAAATCGTGGGATTTATGTGTTCCTCTTTCAAAAAGTATTTTCATCTTAAAAGATAATGTGAGAAAGTTAATGATCACACTTGGGAAATTAATGCATATTTGTGAAATTTTAGGCACTTCTACCAAAGTTATTCCGTGGAGAAGGCATACTCAGAGGTCTTTGAGTTATAACATGTGAAAAGCAACTTGCAGATGTCATCCATTAGTTTATCACAGTAACAGTTCATTTCCCATGAAGTTGCTGTCCCATGCAGGATGACAGGGAACCTGTGTTTCATGCAGTCCTTCAAGATTCTGGGTTCCTGTCTTGTGTTGCTATCTCTTATTTCTGAAATCTTCTCTCCTTAGTAACAGGATGGAGAAAAAGAGATATTACAGAATTGGAGTAGGAATGTCTAAAGGTCCAAATGAGAAGAAACACACATTGATTCTTTTCAACTTCTCTGAGGCAGAACTTGGTCTCATGGTTGCATTTGACTGCAACCAAAATTTAAAACTGAGTTTAAGTGAACACCCAATACAGACAAGGAAACAGGTACTCATAAATCACAGAACTCTGTTCCAACACTTATTCTACCTGTATGAGGCAGTCACTTTCAGTAGGACATGCATTTACTGGTCTTGTTTTATTGGGGTTTTTTTTCCTTTGAATTTTTTTCAAAGCACAGTAACAAAAGTAGGGACCATCTGTATACACATAGATGGTCAGATGATTGAATTGAAGCTTGGAGGGTGTATACTGTGCATCAGCACTGAAAAGCCTCTACAGGCAACTCTGATGGAGCTTATTCAAGACTTGGTACTTGAAAACCACTGACCCCAGGGCCGGGAGTTTGGCTCAGTGCCTTAAGCGCCTGCCCTGGCAGGCGCGAGGTTGTGAGTTCAATCCCTGGTGCCGTAAAAAGAAAAAAAAAAAAAAAACAAAAAAAAAAACCACTGACCCCATGACCCCAGACAAGTTCCCTTTCAAACAAAGGAATTTAACAAGCATAGAGCACACAACATGTAAGTGGGACTTTCCATAGATCATTTCATCCTTGCAATAATCCTGCCACATACACAACCTTGCATCCATATATCTCTTCAAATAAGGACAAGCAAGTTGGTGTGAGGTTTAAAACCAAGAACCAGAACTAGGTAGGCTGTCTCCAGAACACAGGGAGGACAGGAAGACTGAGATTAATCTGAGGCAAGATCAGCTAAGAAACCAAAGGCAAGGGATTAAGGCTGATAAATCCAAGGCTGAGTGCTGAGAAGCATAAGAAGAGCAAATGAAGAGGAAAAATTCAGAGGTCTTGGGCTTTGCTGCGAATGGACAAAGAATGATGGGCATGGTACTGTGTTACTGAGGGTAGTGCAGGCAAGTTGGTGAGGCAGATTGTTCACCTGTCATTTTGCAAATGTAGAAATGAAACATCAGAAAGTGCAATTTCCTATCATCACTACATTCAAACTCCTCACTAACTGGCCCCTTCAGGGTAGATTTTGGAATAGGGACTATGAAGACAGACTGAAAAGTGGCTCCAAAGCTCCCCACCTTCTGGGGTTCACTTCATCTAATTTTCTCCCCTTGAATATAGGCAGGACTTTTTGTTCTGATTCATACAGTGAACGTCATACAGTGTGACAGAAGTGATGCCATATCCGTGATTATGTTACTAACTGATGACTTTGTCTTACTGAAGAATGGCTCTCTTTTTCACCTTTCTGGGCTTCAGTAAGCAAAGAACTACATTGTGAGAGGTCCAACATAGATGTATACCTGGGAAGAAGTGGCTGGTGGTCCCAAGTGCTAAGGAAAGTCAGGAAGAAACTGATGCCCTAAGTCTGACAGCCCTAAAGGAGTTCTGCCAACCACCTCGATGAGTTTGGAAAAAAAACTCTTCCCAGTCATGCTCTTAGCTGCAAAGGTAGCACTGCTGACATCTTAATCACAGCCTGGTGAGACCCCGAGCTGAGGACCCAGATAAACTGAACCCAGAGTCCTGAGCCACAGAGACTGTGAGGTAACAAATATATGTTTTTATAGCTGTTTTGATTTTGGTAATTTATTGTTCAGCAAAAGAAAAGTGAATGTGGGGACTTCACTTGCTCCTCTCCCGGGTCACTCAGTGATTACATAGATTGGTAATCCCAATCTCAATGTATAAACCTTAACTCTTCGAGATGAATTTTAAAATAGATAGCACACACATCAGTTTAAGTGTCAGTTCTTCCTGGGTCTTCTGTGCTCATCATTTTTCCACACTCATGCTGTTTGCTCCTTGCCAGACTTATTAGACAAACACGCATCTTCATTACCTGTGCCGTTACTGAAATTCCACTCTACATTAACTTCATGCCTGATTGGGCTTTAAATGTATAAACATCATGTTAAACTTCACACCGATAGATAATGAAAACAGAATAAGATGGTGAAATAAACAGAAGTAAGCACAGCATTCCTATTAGTGTTCCCAAGAGTAGCACAGCAGGGAACCTTGAGGCTGCCAAACACACACACTCTGGGCTACCGAGCTGAGGAGCACTTGGCTCCAGTCCCTCCGTCACAACCGAAAAATACCAGGTCCTTGGAGAGTAAAGAAATGCTCAGTGTCAGCCCAGAGAACAGCGCTGAACTGCATGCAGGCCTCTTCAGCCACCCGGAACGACTGACAGATGGAGAGGGCTCTGGAGGCAGGTGGGGAGGCTGAGCTGCTATCCAGTTTCCCTCCCTTTAGCCAGTTCTTCTGCTGCTCGGTGATGTCCCACAGGAATCCAAGGCAGCGGCAGGGACTTGAAAGGGTGGGAAACACCTTAGCAATAGCCTCTACATCAGACACAAAATGCAGCCAGCTTTTCGGAATGTGAGTCATTTGCCCTTTTTGGTTTTGTTTTGTTTGTGTGTGTGTGTGTATGTGTGTGTGTGTGTGTGTGTGTGTTTAAAGTCAGGTACTTTCCTACAATGGGTAGAGAGCTGCTTTAGTTTGTAGAAGAGTTTTCCATATGTTGGTTTTACCCTACACATGGTATGAAACAAACTCTCCACAGAAGCCATGAAATCTCCATCTCAATCAAACAAAAGCAACTTTTTAAAATTCTGTTGTATGTGTTTTGTGAATTTCTTTTTCTTTTGTTAAGAACACTTAATATGAGGTCTATGCTCTTAATAATTATTTCAGTACACAATATATTATGATAGCTATAGGAATAATGTCCTACATCAGCTCTCTAAAGCTATTCACCTTGCTTAATTGAAACTGTGCACCCACTGATTACTAACTTTCCATTTCTTTCTCTCCCTCCTAGCCTAGTAATCAGTATTCCTTTTTTTATTTTGGACAAGTCAGTGCTATCTTAGCCACCTTAACCCTACAATCCAACTCATCATTCCAATCCCCAGTCTCAGGTTTTCTTCCATTTTTCCAGTCAATTTCTCCACCATCCAAACATAAATCCAACATTATATTTTTTCTGTGTTTTATACCTTATCCTTTTATCTTCCTCTCTAGTCACTTGTTCATCTTTGCAAAATGAAAATTCACACACAAGCGCACATTCACACACACACACACACACACACACACCAGTCACTTGGGGGAAAAA
Organism: Dasyprocta punctata; assembly: GCA_004363535.1. Taxonomy (NCBI): domain Eukaryota; kingdom Metazoa; phylum Chordata; class Mammalia; order Rodentia; family Dasyproctidae; genus Dasyprocta; species Dasyprocta punctata. The sequence goes on from RJWM01008792.1 coordinate 57,363, forward strand.
TATATATATATATAGAATGAAAGGGAAAATGAGGAGAACGGCAAGAAGTTCAAGTTGAGAAAATGCCTTCTCTTGCAGATAAGGAGTATATAAAGACCTAAAAGACATTGTGAGGCGAGGGAGTCATTCTTGCCTGCAAATCAAGTCAGCGAACGTTTATTGAACATACACTATACTCAAGATACTAAGCTAGATGTTAAAGAGAATATAAATGTGTCTTCATTAAAATTTCTCCCTATGGAATCTTTTAATTTGTGAAGTGAAAGTAAAGACATTAGAATAACAATGCAGCATACCAAGTATACTGTCTTACTATTTATATTTCTATTTGTAAACCATTTTTACATTTGTGATTTGATTTGTACTCAGAGAAAGCTTACAATGAGCATTTTCTAAATTAAAATTAGCAAGAAAAAAAGGGACTTTCAGAGATGTTGGGATCTGCTGAAGGTCACAAGGAAATAAGTTACATATCTCTCATATGAGAAAGTTACATATCTCTCAGTTTTTCTCTCAGGTAAGGGTATCTTTGATACCAATAGTTTGTCTCATTATTGGCATCAAAGATATCCTCACATGGGAGAAAATGCTTAGAATAATGTAAACAAGTTTGGCAGCTACCTGTGCAGACTTGCTACAAACTACCTGGGCAAGCTCCAACTTCCATTACTAAATAACTCCATAACTGTGCAGAAAGGGCTTTGGTTTTCTTATGTATCACATGAAGACTCTGAGACTATCTACCTTAAATGATGTTTACAAGTACTAAATGAGTTATATCCACTAAAGCATTCACATTGAAGAAGTGCTCGATAAATACCGATCTGCAATCCTGCTGAGCACCCTGTATTTTCCTTCAATAATAACAAACTATCCAACCTAGAACCATCAGAGTAAAACAGATTGAGAAGAAGCCTTAGGGCTGGGGTATCTGCAGTTAGGTAAATAGTTCCAACAACCCTACAGAGTGCTAGAAATCTCCACATCAGCTACTTCAGAGCCCAAAGTGGGTTCTGAACAAACAAGTTTTATAGATCTAATTAGAAAGTATAGTTTTATGGCCCCAAAGACTCATATATGTGTGTTTTTCCTAGCAGTCATAAAAATTGACAGTCTTCTTCAGCATCCAAAGCAATACTTGAATGTTTATTTCACCTAAACATTTACAATATTAAACCTAAACATTTAAAAAACCAGGTTCTGAATATTTTCAATTTTTCATATTTTGCAAACTTCTTTTATACCTATGACAAAATTTAACAGCAAAAATATGGATTCTACTATTGTCTTAGCCCATTTTCTATAGCTGTAACAGAATATCTGAGGCTGAGTCATTGATGAAGGAAAAAGATTTATTTTGGTTCACAGTTACAAAAGCTAGAAAGGTCATAGAAACTGTGTTCAGCAGCTGTAAAACCCTCGGGTGGCTTCACCTCAATGAAAAGTGAAACAGTGCACAAGTACTTGCAGAAGAGAGAAGAGCTGAGGAGTAGCCTTACTTTATAATAACCTGCTCTTGAGGCAGCTAACGCAGCCCCAGGAAAGCAAGAACCTACTGGCTCCCAAAAGGTGACATGAGTCTACTAGAGATGACTCTCGCCCCAAGACCCACACACTTCCTACTATGCCTCCTCTCCTGGTACTTCCATACTGAGGAATCAAGTGTCCAAAATATTAATTTTTAAGTGATATTCTCAAACCATAACTAAGTTACCTCTATCATTACTTATGAAATTTAAAAAATTGAGTGAATTCTGGAAAATATTCTACTTCATTATGATTTCCAGAATAAAACAAAGGAAAAATATGCATGTATATATGAACACAGTAATTTACATGCAAATAAAAACTTACTAGAAAAATTCTGAAAACTATGTATTCTTTTTCTCTACTAAATGAAAGACAAGTTTAAAATTCACTAATATAGACATAAAATGGACATGTTTATCTCAAGTTCAGTTGTGGCATTCATTGGAAATTAAAATTGAAAAGTTTGATATGGACTCCATATCAAACTTAAAGCTTCAATAATTCAGTTCCTTCCACTCAAACCTGCAAACCACCACTGCTTTTTCAGACTTTCAGGACAGGAAAGGGAGAAAAAAATATGATTGCTTATAATGAGATTTTTTTTCCTTACTACTTTCTATTTTCAAGGAAATTTTAATGCCTGGAAAATTTTGAAATCTACACTTGGTTTTAAAATCTTAAATATTTAACAACTGGATATAATTAAGCAAATCAAAATAATAAAATGTTATTGTCACATAGCATTTCAAATGAAAGAGTGGTATGTGAAAAATATTTAACACAGAGAGCAGAAAAATAAGTCTTGATTTTGAAATCCACGTTCTAGCCTTCTGAGCAGTATTTTTATAGTCAACACTATTGAGTTTAGTGAGAAAACCTTTGTTTTCAGTATTTGCAAACATCTTAACAGAGTCTGGTATGAGTTTTATTTGTGAGAACTCCCTAGACTTTTCCAGAAATCTCTATCTGACACCAGAGGACAGTAGCCACACATTCCTAGATGGCTAACAGGAAACAAAACAGTTCAACAATAGTGCAGAAGAGCCGGGCGTGGTGGCGCACGCCTTTAATCCCAGCACTCGGGAGGCTGAGGTAGGCGGAGCGTTGTGAGTTTGAGGCCGGCTTGGGCTACAACGCGAGCACAAGGCCGGCCTGAGCTACACAGTGCGACCCTGCCTCAAAAAACCAGGGCCGGGAGTTTGGCTCAGTGGCTTATGTGCCTGTCAGGCAGGCTCGAGGTTGTGGGCTCGATCCCCGGTGCCACAAAAAAAAAAAAAAAAAAAAAAAAAAAAAAAAAAATAGTGCAGAAGATTTGGAGACCCTATGGTTTTTATTAAAATTTGTGCAAAATTTTATTGTACAATATATCTTTGTCCTAAAGTTTCAGAAATGTTTTAAAATATACTCACTAGTTAAAATCTCTTCATTCATACACACATTCACATGTGTGTGTTCTCACATAAATGCATATACAACTCCAAATATAACCAATACTTTAAGAAAAACAACTTGTTTACCTTGGGATTTTTTATGCCTAGTCTCCTACACAAAACTCTCAAGATTGAGAACTGAGATCTTAGTTAGCCTTGGAATAAAATTGAATCCTTCCCTTTCCAACTTCCATCTTTTGGTTTAATAGAAATAATATCCTTAGCACAGGGTGAAGGATAAGAAGTTTTGAAAATGTCACTCAATTCCTAACCCACTGTAGCTGGAGAGAATGAAAATTGCAATACTCAGGGGAGGGGATATAGCTCAGCCGCCCAGCACCTACCTGGCAAGCAAAGGTCCTGAGTTCGATTCCTGGTACCAAACAACAACAACAAAAAATTGCACTACTCAATAATGACTACACCATCTTCATTAACTAACAGTTACTTGAGTACCCCAATGCTATGCCTAGTTATTTTTACAAGTTCTGGGAGTATGAGATCAGTGCAATGATTTGGAGTCAGTCTATACCAATGCTGCCAAGGGAGGGCTGCCTTATCAGACAGTACAGCACTAATTCAGTGCAGCCTCAGGCTCAAGAGAACGGGAGTATGCTAGTAATCTGAATATGAAATTAAGAAAGAAATTCTATTTAAATAGTATTAATAAGAATAAAACACTTGAAAATAAAGTTAGCAAAAAGAATCTAACATTTATACAATGAAAAGTGCAAAACACTTTTGAAAAATGTTCATAACTTAAATGGAAATCCACTTCATGTTCATGGACTGGAATAACTAACATTAAGGTGGCAATTGATAAACAGATTTGACTCAAACACTATCAAAATCCCAGCTGGATTCTTGGAAGGAATTGGTGAGCTCATCCCAAAATCGATATGGAAATTCAAGATACCTAAAATTTCTAAAGCAATTTTTAAAAAGAAGGAAATGGAGGATTCACATTTCCTGATATTAAAACTTACTGCTCAACAGCAGTAATTGGGAAAGTAATACTTTCAAAGAAGGTAAACATACAGAGTTTTACAACAAAACTGAAAGTCTAAAAATGAACACACTTTTTCCAAGAATACCACAAGAAATTACTGAGAGAAGTAATAGTCCTTTCAAAAAATGGTGGTAAAATAACCATGAAAGAGTGAAGTCAGATCCATAGCCTATCCCGTGAATAAAAATGAATTCAAAAATGTCACAGAAACTACTGTTGTAGAAAATCATAAGTAAGTATTTGAGATTCTGAAGTATTTGAGATCATGTGTTCCCTAGATGCCTCTCCTCTCTGCTCTTTTCTAAGGTGATTCAATGATCCAACTAATTAAACCATACCTATAGAAATGGTCACCAGAAGGATTGGTCCTTTCTTGTATTCTGTTTTCAATTGCTTATTTGTAGAGTGATACGTTATCTTGGAAATGACATGGCATTCATATGACACTAGATATCTACAAATTGATCTGAAGAAACAGGTTTACTCCAAGTTAAATTTTCATCCATTAATTCAGTTCTGAATATTTGAATCAAATATGTCTGGTAGCAGCAAAGTCAGTAAATAGTATTAGGATGTTGAGGGAGCAGTGGTTGTAGACTAGAGCATGAAATCTGAGTACTAAGGTCATTTTTCACTTTATATCTCTGATCTCTGATAAACCATTATACCTTCACCCCTCTTCCACCTCAGCTACCTTTGATTCCCCTTATTCTTAGAAATGTGAGATGAATTACCACTTGGGGAGTAAAATTTTAACCATCCTAATGAAATATATTACCATCTATTTGTCACATAGTTCTAACTCATCAATTTACCTACCCATTGCCATGGACTGTCACATATGAGGGACCATGTCTGAAATGACTGCCACATTTCTGTACTATTTACTTTTGTTCAAAGCCCAGTTTGGACAAGCCATCTCCAAAAAAGATAGTATTCAAGATGTAGTGGATTGGTAACTGGTGGTCAATTTAAACACCAGCTGAACATGAATCAGCATGGTGTTGAGCATGGATGGCCTGCCTGAGGATTGTTGCCAGCATAAAAAGGAGACCTGGCAAGGAAGAGTAGCATTGTGGGTCCTCTTAAGTGTGTTGTTCTTTGGAGCCCTTGGTTCTCCTGGAGGAGCTTGTCATGCTGGCTCCCCTGATATAAACTCAGCTGTTATTGTTGGAGGAGCTCAGGATCTTGTTGCTGAGAACAGCTGTGATTCACTTTGGTTCTTTCTTTGAGCATCACTTTCTGGCTCCGAAGGGGAAGATGTGTGCCGTTTAATCACCAGAAGTTTGTCATGCTGGCTTCCTGATATGTACTTGACTGTTATTGTTGGAGGAGCTTGGGACCTCACCATCACTGAGGATGGCTGTGGTACTTTTCGGGGAAGCCCTGGTCCTTATTTTGAGTGTCGCTTCTTGGCTCCAGTACAGAACCTTCAGCCCGCTGGCACAGATCCTTCACCCTGCTGGCATAGACTTTCTAGCTTCCACTCCTGACCTTAGGGCCTTCCCAGTGCAAATCTGTGAAACAGACTTGCATGAGTCATTGCCATGAGCTCTAGGTTTTTAGCTGAACTCATGCAGGGTATTGACATGGAATCTAGGCCCTTGGCTGGTCTTTAGCATTGTAGACAGATTTCCTGAACTTTCTATTTGATTCCTTTGGGGACCATTATAAATAATACTATAAATTATGTGTCTTGTATGTAATTGTTCTCCTTGCGACCCCTGACTGCAACACAAGGAAACACTATCCATACTTCTCTAGGCATTTTAACCACATAATGGTTAGAGATAAGTAAGTCATTAAAACATACATACACACATAGATCACAATAGTTTAGCTTGTTGCCCATTATATCATTTGCAAGTAATCTGGGGACTTTAGCATGAGCTTCATACTCAAATTGGGAAGAACTCAATGAAAATAGTTTTTTATTAATTCAAAGTTATTGTTGGGACATTGCCTACCATGATACCCAGGGCCTTCTCCATGAAGTCACCCATGAGGTTTGTTTTGGAACTTAGTGAGACTTTGTCTTCTCTGAGGAATGGATGTCTTTACATAAGAATTGTGTAGCACAGATTACTTCCCTCTTGGGTTTTTTCAGCCAGAGTCTTTGATTAAAACTTGGTATCCAATCAATAGTTAAAATGGTACTCTGGCCAATTACCTAATTTTATTGGAAAATGAGTATAATGTAGTGGCTAGGAATGATCTCCATGTAATCACACTGCCTACACTTAAATCAGAGCTCTGCCACTTACCAGCTGTGGGTCACTTAACAATTTATATAGTTGCTCTAATCTTTTATTTCTTTATCTATAAAATGTGGATAAAAATAACCCTTGTCTTATGAATTTTTGTGAAGATTTAATAAGAAACACTGTGTAAAACATTTATTCCCAACACCTGGTACATTGCACTCAATATTTTTATATATCTTGTTTGTATAATCTCATTTCATATTTATCTACTTCTAACTCTAAAAATACTGCATATTAATTAGCTAATATTTACTGAATGAACATTAATCACCAAGCATTGTTCACACTGCTTAGATGTCTTAACTATTTTACTGCACTGAATCTCCACTAATGTTAACTTCACTTGTCATGAAACATAATTTTACTAGCTATTAAATATGCATCAAAAATTATCTACAAAGAAGAAATACCCAGAAAGTGAAATTGCTTTTTGACCACATATTATTCAATTAACTGATAGATTGGAATGATCAAATTTACCATCTCATAAGTTTGTGGTAAAAAACAAAAGATATTTGCCTTGAAAATTTTATTGTTCTCTGGTTTTCACATGGATGAAAATATGATAAAAGTGGATGTGAACATAATCATTCTATATAAGCAAACACAATCCTAAATAGACAAAGCTAGAAAACTAAGGAGATGATGCCCTGGATAAACTTGGCCAAACAGGAAAAGACTAAGGAAGAACATTCCCCAACTTCTGGAGACAGCACCAACACTGAAAAGTGTGATTGCAGAATCAATTTATATTTGTATGAACCTGAAGTAAAGGCATGAGTGTTGATGGATCCCACTAAATGGTGAGAGTACAATTCATTTCACATGCCAGGGTTCACAGACATGAAACTTGGGCCAAATGACTTATGAAGCAAGTGTAACTCATGAAATTTATGTTGATTATTTTTAAAAACACAATACATACCTTTACACCTTCTATTCTTTCTTAATTCTAACAATAGACTGGATAATGGCAAGGTTTAACATCTCACTATTACATGACTGTTCACAGCAAAAATAACAATCAAATTTAATCAAAGTTGCATTGCATTTCCATATACAATGTAGTGATTTTATTGGTTAAATTTTTGTAACAGCTTATAATGTGCTAGGCATTACTTCTAAGTCTTTCGTATTTATTTACTGTTAACTTCGACAATCATAATCCTATGAAGTAGTTACATTTTATCATCTTTTGTAGAGCAGGAACCCAGGGCACAGAAAGGTCAAATAACTTTTCTAGATCTCAGTCCTATGAGGGATAGATCTAGGCTTTGAAACTAGGGAAAAGACCCAAAGGATACACTCTTGGCCATATTCTCTGTTGTATATATGAATGTCTGAGATGCAAAATGAAAAGTAAAACGATCGTGAAAGATCAGCTTCAAAGTTGCTCCATCAGTCTTCCCTAATTTCATGTCTCAACGCAACATACTGTGTTAGCCTCAGGTAGAATGAATTATTCTTTCTTCTGCACTCCCACATACCTTGTATATCCTGCTAATTATAGCATTTTCCTCAACAAACCATATTTTAGATTTGCCTCTTTCTGTCCCTGCTGAATATAAATGTCTTTATTGTAGAATCTGTGACTTCTTCATGTTCCCAATGCATAGCACAAAAGGAACAGAATGAAGAAAAGAAGCAGGATTTAATTTTTTCTCCACCAGGCAAAGTCTGGCTGGCGCCACACTCCAGGGTGCGCTCTGCCTAGCCGCCTGAATCCTAGAGGTCTCGTCCCCCACCCACTAAGGTGGAGGCTCCAGCAGCACACTCCAGGAGTGTGCCCTCACTAGCTGTGCAGAAGATCCAGCTCTACCCGGTCCCACATCTCAGCACAATCCACCAGGGGAATGCCTGGCCAGCCTCGCAGGACACAGAGGTACTGAACCCAGCTCAGCCCAGAGCCCCAGAGCTGCTCATTAGGGACTGGCCAGCATAGCTGGCCTTAGAGAACTTGAGCTCTACCTGTCAGAGCACAAGGCAGGAGCTCCATTGTTCAGGGGTGCAGCTGGCACAACAGGTCCTAGAGATTGCAAACCCACCCAACCAGGAGCAAGGTCCTGACACTATATGCCTAGGACTTGCCCAGGCTTGCCCAGCATGGTGCTTCAGAGGCTCTGGACTCCCCACCACCAGACACAAGGTTGGGGTGGTGCCACACTCCAGGGTGCACTTTGCCTAGCTGCCTGGGTCCTGGAGGTCTCGGCTCCCACCCAGTAAGGCAGATGCTCCAGCAGCACACTCTGGGAGTGTGCCCTCACTAGCTATGCAGAGGATCCAGCTCTACCCAGTCCTGCATCTCAGCACAACCCACCACGGGAACGCCCAGTCAGCCTTGCAGGACACATAGACTAGCACCCCAGAGCAACCCAACAAAGTGCATCAGGGGAACACGCATCCAGCCTCACAAACCACAGAACACAAGAGTCCAGGGCCATAATCTGGGGCTGTGCCCCAGCTAGCCACAGAGATATTAGAGGATTGAAGCTCTATCCAGCACAGTGTTCCAGTACAATTCATTGGGAGACTGCCTGCCCAGTCACACAGGTCCCGGAAGAAAATGACAAAATGAAAGACCAAGAGGCAGTCCCAATCCCCCAGCCCACTGAGAACAAATACAGGAGACACCAAAATAGAAGACACTGGGAGTCACACAACTGAACTTTCTGAAATGAAAATGCAGTAAGGAAACAACTCCATGAAGCTATAGAGAACAACTCCATGAAGCTATAAAGAACCTCAAATCAGAAATAATCTCTCAGCTAAAAAATGAAATGACAATCATTATGAAAGAAATGTTGTGTGTATCTAAAGAAGATCAAGATAAAAAAATAGAAGAACATAAGAAAATGATTGAAATTTGAATGAACAATATAAGACACAAATAGAATGCATGAAACAGATTCAAAGGGAAACTCAGGAGATGAAAAACTCCATGGAAAGTTTGAAAAACCGCTTGAATGAAGCTGAAGATAGAATCTCAGACCTTGAAGACAGCATGGGAGCTTATGATCACAAAAGAAAAGATCTCTTAAAAATAATAAGGAACCAAGAAATAACAATTCCACAGCTGCAAGACAATGTCAAGAGAAATAACATAAGATTAATAGGCATCAATGAAAAAGCAGCAGTCATTACTAATGACCTGTGAAGACTATTTGCAGAAATAATAGCAGAAAGTTTTCCAAACATGGGAAGTGAATCTGATATACACATAAGTGATGCATACAGAACCCCAATTAACCATAACCAAAATAAACCTTCACCCAGACATATAATAATTAAGGTATCAGAAACACAGCACAAGAACAAAATGTGAAAAGCCATCAGAGAAAAGAAACAGATCATCTATGAAGGAAAGCCTATTAGAATCACAGCAGACTTCTCAACAAAAACCTTCAAGTCAAGAAGAGCTTGGAGTGAAGTATTTCAAATCCTGAACAAAAACAACTTTCAAACCAGATTGATGTACCCTGCAAAACTATCCTTAAAAACTGATGAAGAAATGAGATATTTCCATGACAAAGAACAACTGAAGAAATTTATGGCCACCAAACCAACACTACAAAGAGTACTGAAAGACACTCTAGAAAGAGACAAAGATAACTACAATCTTAAGAACAACAACAAAAGGAAACCACTAATCAGGGCAAATAATTAAACAGAAAATGAAAACCAACAACAGAAAGATATCATGATAGGGATGGCTCAGTACATATCAGTTATATCAATCTATGTAAATGGTCTCAACTCACCAATAAAAAGAAACAGACTGGCAGAGTGGGTTAAGAAACAAAATCCAACAATATGCTGTGTACAAGAAACACATTTCACTCAAAAGGAAATTCACAGACTAAAAATCAAAGGATGGAAAATAATACTACATGCAACAGGAACACAAAAAAAGCAGGGGTAGCTATTATGTTTGCAGACAATGCAAACTTCAAACTGAAAATCATCAAAAGAGATAAAGTGGGTCACTACATACTTGTTAGGGGAAAACTTCAAGAGGAAGAGATTACAATCATAAATATATATGCACCAAATATGGGAGCACCCAACTATGTAAGACAATTCTTAATAGACATGAAAAACCAAATAAGCAGTCATACAGTTATAACAAGGGACCTTAATACCCTACTGTCACAGAGAGACAGATCAACCAAACAAAAAATCAGCAAAGACATAACAGAACTGAATCAAACTTATTAACAAATGGACCTACTAGCTGTGTAATAAGTATTCCAGCCATCAACATCAGAATACACATTTTTCTCAGTTGCACACGTGTCATTCTCTAAAATAGATCATATACTGGTCCACAAAACATGCTATTTTTTAAATTTGTTTAAGAGAAAACAAGACACACATAGCAAAGACAAACAGCAAAAGAGACAAAAAAATGACTAGAGTAAATGCAAAACAGTAACATTGCAGGTTTACAAAACAGGATGATAGAAACTTGACAATGGTTGCAATATTGCATATCATTATCTTTAAAATGGTTGTTTACATTAACAGATATAGACATGTAAAATTCATCTAATCATATGAGTATTAATTGTTCTTTCTCAATAATGAATACATTCAGCAGTGTGTTCATTTTAGTTATCTTACATATAAATGTATACAGATTTATATCTTTTCCTTTTCCCTTCCCTCTTTCCCCCTTTTCCCTTCCCAATTACTTTTGCTCTTCAAGCTGTTTTTTACCATTACATAGTATTTATTTTAGATTTTGGATCATATATACTTTTTCAGTTCTTTGAAAGAGTGAATAAAATTGATAAACCTCTAGCCAACCTTATCAAAAAGAGGAAAGAAAAACTCAGATTCATGCAATAAGAAATGAAAAGGGTGAAATCACTACAGACCCAGAGGAAATACAGAAGATCATCAACACCTACTCCGAAAACTTCTACTCACATAGATTCGATAACACAGAAGAAATGGACAGATTCCTAGAAACTTAAGAATTACCAAAGCTGAATCACGAAGATGTAAAGCTGCTAAATAACCCAATTTCAGCTAATGAAATTGAAAATGTAATCAGGACCCTACCAACAAACAAAAGCCTGGGCCCTGATGGATTCACTGCTGAATTCTACAAGAAATTTAGGGAAGACTTAATGCCAACACTCCTCAAAGTCTTCAATGAAATTGAAAGGGCAGTAAGTCTCCCTAACTCATTCCTGGAAACAAATATTACCCTAATACCAAAACCAGAGAAAGACCCAACCAAAAAAGAAAATTACAGGCCAATACCCCTAATGAACATAGATGCAAAAATCCTCAATAAAGTACTGGCAAATAGAACACAACAAGTTATCAGAAAGATTATACACCATGACCAAGTGGGATTCATCCCAGGAATGCAGGGATGGTTCCACATACGCAAATCAATAAATGCAATATACCCTTATCAACAGGGCCCAGGACAAGAACCACATGATCATCTCAATAGACGCAGAAAAAGCTTTTGACAAAATCCAACACTCATTCATGATAAAAATCCACATAAAATTGGAAGAGATGGTCTCTACCTCAACCTGATAAAAGCCATATATCATAAAACAACAGCCAACATCTTACTGAATGGAGAAAAACTGAAAACTTTCAACCTAAAATCAGGAACAAGACAAGGATGCCCATTATCTCCATTCCTATTCAATATAGTTCTGGAAATATTAGCCAGAGCAATTAGAGAAGAGAAAGAAATAAAGAGAATAAGGATAGGAAAGGAAGAAGTACAATTATCATTATTTGCAGATAATATGTTACTCTACATAGAAGACCGCCAAAAATCCATTAAAAGACTTCTAGAAGTAATAATCACACTTAGTAATATTGCTGGATACATGGTGAACACTCAAAAATCAATAGCATTCCTGTATACAAACAACAAAGTCACTGACAGAGAAATAAGGGAAACCACACCCTTCACTATAATATCCAAAAAAATGAAATACTTAGGAATCAATCTAACAAAGGAAGTAAAAGACCTATACAATGAAAATTACATCACTCTGAAGAAGGAAATCGAAGAAGATTTCCAAAAATGGAAAGATATTCCCTGTTCAAGGATAGGAAGAACAAACATTGAGAAAATTGCGATTCTCCCAAACTTATTATACAGATTTAATGCAAGCCCAATCAAAATACCACTTGCCTACCTCACAGAGCTAGAGAAAGCATTTCTGAAATTCATCTGGAACCAGAAAAGACCTAGAATAGGAAAAGCAATTCTGGGCCACAATGATAAGGCAGGAGGCATCACAATTTCTGACTTGAAACTATTCTACAAAGCCACTGTGATAAAATCAGCATGATACTGGAATCAAAACAGACCTGAAGATCAATGGAATAGATTAGAAGATACAGACGCAACTATGAACACACTTAGCCACCTCATCTTTTACAAAGGGGCCAAACATATACATTGGAAGAATGATAGCCTCTTTAACAAGTGGTGCTGGAAAAACTGGCTTTCTATATGCCATAAACTAAAACTAGATCCATGTCTATCACCATGCACTAAAATAAAGTCAAAATGGATCAAAGATCTGAATATTAAAACAGACACACTAAACTTACTAGAAGACAGAGTAGGTAAAAATCTTGATGACATAGGAGTAGGCAGAGTTCATGAACAAAAATCAAATTACACAGGAAACACTTCCCAGAATCAACAACTGGGATCTCATCTTACTAAAAAGTTTTTGCATGTCAAAGGAAATCTCCAGCAGAGTGAAAAGAAAACCCACCAACTGGGAAAATATCTTAGCCAATTGTCCATCAGACAAAGGACTTCTATCTAAAACATATAAAGAATTAAAAGAAATCAGGCCCCTAAAATTCAAGGATCCAATCCAAAAATGGGCATCTGAGATGAATACACACTTCTCAGAGAAAGAAATACAATTGGCAAATAAATATATGAAAAAATGTTCAACATCAATGGTCATTTGGGAAACGCAAATTAATACAACACTGAGATTCCATCTCACCCCAGAAAGAATGGCCAAGATTAAAAAGTCAACCAACAACAAATGTTGGAGGGGCTGTGGGGAAAAAGGAACTCTTCTCCACTGTTGGTGGGAGTGTAGACTGGTGCAACCACTGTGGAAATCAGTGTGGAGATGTCGGGCGCCTATCCCGGCCGGTAGGAAGGCACACAACAGAATCACAGGCGACACAGCAGAAGACTTTATTTAGCTCGGAGCCAGCTGCAGCGGGAGACCTCTACATGCCCACCACTGGTGGGTCCTACGTGTCCCCGCGGAGGTGCCTCACACACGTCCGCTCCCCGCGGCTCTCAGCGTGCATTCTCGTCGCCCCCTGGGCGGGCAGCTGCTTATCTACTGTCTCGTTATCCAATCTAATATCAGCAATGTGTAAGCACTCATTGGGCAGCGTCAGCGATACATCATCTGGGGTGGGGTTGTGTAATATGCGGAAGCAGGATATGGTCGCCATCTTGGCTTACTCGATGGGAGGGGTAATCTAGCTCAGGCTTTGCTCCTTCCCCAAGGCCTCGCTTACATTCCGTCCGGCCTACAGTTGCTGCGTCCCACATGCCCAAGGTGACCTTTTATGTGGCTCCCCACATCTCCCCCTATTATAATATATAAAACAGAGGCAGAAGCTAACAGGCCATTGGGTCCCCAGGGGTGAGAAGCCCTCGTAGACGTGGTCGTCCACTACGAGTTTGCCGCTTTGGAGGGACTGGGCTAGGCGGCGACCAGTATGCTCTTATCATTTGG
>RJWM01008793.1:0-70977 GCA_004363535.1 Dasyprocta punctata
TTCCCTTTGTTGTCCAGAATTGCCTTTGTTAGTCTAGGTCTTTTCTGGTTCCAGATGAATTTCAGGAATGTTTTCTCTAGCTCTGTGAGGTAGGCAAGTGGTATTTTGATTGGGATTGCATTAAATCTGTATAATAATTTTGGGAGAATGGCCATTTTGATGATGTTTGTTCTTCCTATCCATGAACAGGGAATATCTTTCCATTTTCTGAAATCTTCTTCAATTTCCTTCTTCACAGTAATGTAATTTTCCCTGTATAGATCTTTTACTTTCTTTGTTAGATTGATTCCTAAGTATTTCATTTTTTTGGATGTTACAGTGAAGGGTGTGGTTTCCCTTGTTTCTCTGTCAGTGACTTTGTTGTTTGTATACAGGAATGCTATTGATTTTTGAGTGTTCACCTTGTATCCAGCTACATTACTGAATTTGCTTATTATTTCTAGAAGTCTTCTAATACATTTTTGGGGGTCTTCTTTATAGAGTATCATATCGTCTGCAAATAATGATAATTTCACTTCTTCCTTTACTATCTTTATTCCCATTATTTCTTTCTCTTGTCTAATTGCTCTGGCTAGTATTTCCAGAACTATGTTGAATAGGAGTGGTGATAATGGACATCCTTGTCTTGTTCCTGATTTTAGGTTGAAAGTTTTCAGTTTTTGTCCATTTAGTAAGATGTTGGCTGTTGGTTTATAATATATGGCTTTTATCAGGTTGAGGTAGAGACCATCTATTATGATTTTCTGTAGGGTTTTTATCATGGATGGGTGTTGGATTTTGTCAAAAGCTTTTTCTGCATCTATTGAGATGATCATATGGTTCTTACCCTTGGCCCTGTTGATATGGTGTATTACATTTATTGATTTGTGTATGTTGAATCATCCCTGCATTCCTGGGATGAATCCCACTTGATCATGATGTATAATCTTTCTGATAACTTTCTGTATTCTACTTGCCAGTATTTTATTGAGGATTTTTGCATCTATGTTCATTAGGGAGATTGGCCTGTAATTTTCTTTTTTGGTTGGGTCTTTCTCTGGTTTTGGTATTAGGGTAATACTTGTTTCCAGGAATCAGTTAGGGAGACTTGCTTCCCTTTCGATTTCATTGAAGAGTTTGAGGAGTGTTGGCATTAAGTCTTCCTTAAATTTCTTGTAGAAATCAGCAGTGAATCCATCAGGGCCTGGGTTTTTCTTTGTTGGTAGGGTCCTAATACATTTTCAATTTCATTAGCTGAAATTGGGTTATTCAGCAGCTTTACATCTTCTTGATTCAGCTTTGGTAATTCATAGGTTTCTAGGAATCTGTCCATTTCTTCTGTGTTATCAAATCTATGTGAGAAAAGGTTTTTGAAGTAGGTGCTGATGATCTTCTATATTTCGACAGGGTCAGTAGTGATTTCACCCTTTTCATTTCTTATTGCATGAATCTGAGTTTTTTCTTTCCTCTTCTTGATAAGGTTGGCTGGGGTTTATGAATTTTATTTACTCTTTCAAAGAACCAACTCTTCGTTTCATTAATTCTTTGTATTGTTTTCTTACTTTTAGTTGCATTCATTTGTGCTCTAATCTTAATAATTTCCTCCCTTCTTTGGGCTGTGGACTTGACTTGCTCTTCTTTTTCTAGAAGTTTGAGGTGCAGCATTACGTTGCTTATGTGTGTTCTTTCCATTTTTCTGATATGAGAGTTTAGGGCTATAAATTTCCCTCTGAGGACTGCTTCATTGTATCCCACAGGTTCCAGTAATTTGTATTTGCATTTTCATTCCATTTTAGATATTGTATTATTTCTTCTTTAACTTCTTCTGTGACCCATTGGTTATTTAGGAGAGTATTATTTAATTTCCATGTGTTTATGCAGTTATTGTAGATTTTTTGTCATTCATTTCCAATTTTACTGCGCTATGTTCAGATAATATGCATGGAATTATTTCAGTTCCTTTGCATTTACTTAACCATGTTTTATGGACCAGTATATGATCTGTTTTAGAGAATGACCCATGTACAGCTGAGAAGAATGTGTATTCTGATGTTGATGGGTGGAATACTCGGTACACATCTACTAGGTCCATTTGTTCACCAGTTTGATTCAGTTCTGTTATTTCTTTGCTGATTTTTTGTTTGGTTGATCTGTCTCTCTGTGACAGTGCAGTATTAAGGTCCCCTGTTATAACTGTATTATTGTTTATTTGGTTTTTCATGTCTATTAGGAATTGTCTTACATAGTTGGGTGCTCCCATATTTGGTGCATATATATTTATGATTGTAATCTCTTCCTTTTGAAGTTTTCCCCTAACAAGTATGTAGTGACCTTCTTTATCTCTTTTGATCGTTCTCGGTTTGAAGTTTGCATTGTCTGCAAACATAATAGCTACCCCTGCTTTTTTCTGGGTTCCTGTTGCATGGAGTATTGTTTTCCAGCCTTTGATTTTTAGTCTGTGAATTTCCTTTTGAGTGAAATGTGTTTCTTGTACACAGCATATTGTTGGGTTTTGCTTCTTAACCCACTTTACTAATCTGTTTCTTTTTATTGGTGAGTTGAGACCATTTACATTGATTGATATAACTGATATGTACTGGCTCATCCCTGTCATATATTTCTATTGTTGGTTTTCTGCATTTTCTGTTTAATTATTTGCCCTGCTTAGTGGTTTCTTTATGTTGTTATTCTTAAGATTGTGACTATCTTTGTCTCTTTCTAGAGTGTCTTTCAGTACTTTTTGTAGTGTTGGTTTGGTGGCCATAAATTTCTTCAGTTGTTCTTTGTCATAAAGTATCTTATTTCTCCATCATTTTTTAAGGATAGTTTTGCAGGGTACATCAGTCTGGGTTGAAAGTTGTTTTCTTTCAGGATTTGAAATACTTCACTCCAAGCTCTTCTTAACTTAAATGTTTGTGTTGAGAAGTCTGCCATGATTCTGATAGGCTTTCCTTCATAGATGATCTGATTCTTTTCTCTGACAGCTTTTAGTATTTTGTTCTTGTGCTGTATTTCTGATACCCTTATTATTATATGTCTGGGTGAAGATTTATTTTGGTTATGGTTAATTGGGGTTCTGTATGCCTCAGTTACCTGTATTTCAGATTCTCTTCCCATGTTTGGAAAGTTTTCTGCTATTATTTCTGTGAACAGTCTTTGCAGGTCATTAGTATTGACCCCTGCTTTTTCATGTATGCCTATTAATCTTATGTTATTTCTCTTGGCATCATGTTGCAACTGTTGTATTGTTGTTTCTTGGTTCCTTACTATTTTTAGGAGATCTTTTCTTTCGTGGCCATGGTCTCCCATGCTGTCTTTAAGATCTGAGATTCTATCTTCAGCTTTGTTTAAGCGGTTCTCAAACTTTCTGTGGAGTTTTTCATTTCCTGTATTTCCCTTTGCATCTGTTTCATGCATTCTGTTTGAGTCTTATATTGTTCATTCAAAGTTTTGATCATTTTCTTAAGTTCTTCTATTTTTTTATCTTGCTCTTCTTTAGATACACACAACATTTCTTTAATAATGATTCTCATTTCATTTTTTAGCTGAGAGAATATTTCTGATTTGAATTTCTCTATAGCTTCATCAAGCTGTTTCTTTACTGCATTTTCTATCATTTCAGAAAGTTCAGTTTTGTGACTCCCACTGTCTTCCATATCAGTGTCTCTTGGGTTTGTTCTCAGTGGGCTGGGGCATTGAGGCTGCCTCTTGGTCTTTCGTTTTGTCATTTTCTTCTAGAACCTATGTGGCTTTGTGTCCTGTGAGGCTGACCAGGTGTTCCCCTGATGGGTCGCACTGAGTTGCGGGACCCGGTAGAGCTGGATCCTGTGTGCAGCAAGTGAGGGCAGCCTCCTGGGGCATGTGGGTGGACCCTCCGCCTTACTGGTTGGGGGCCAAGGCCTCCCAGTCCCAGGGAGCTAGACAGAATGTACCCCGGAGTGTGGTGCCCCACGGACCCTGAGTCTGGCTGCAAGGAGTTCAGAGCTTCTGGTATGCCAGGCAAGCCTGGGCAAGTCCCAGGCCTACAGTTCTGGGGCCTTGCTCCTGGCTGGGTGGGGCCCACAAGGTCTAGGATGAGGCCCACAGGCCACTCCACTGAAGTATAGAGTTCGCCTGTACTCTGTGCTCTGGTGCGGGGAGCCCAAGCTCTCCAACACCCTGCAGCTATGCTGGTCAGTCCCTGATGAGCAGCTCTGGGGTCCTGAGCTGGGCTTGGCTCAGTACCTCTGTGTCCTGCGAGGCTGGGTGGGCGTTCACCTGGTGGGTCACGCTGAGTCACGGACCGGGTAAAGCTGGATCCTGTGCGCAGCAAGTGAGGGCGGCCTCCTGGTATAACCAGGTTCTTAATAGAAGGATTATATGGAAGAAATTGTTTTCATTGTATATATTAAAGCAGGACATGTTTACCATAAAAAATAAACAATTTCTAGAATAATTAAATGCTACTATCCTACAATATTATTAACTTTAAATCTTCTCTGTGGGAAAGAAATTATAATTTGGCAGTGTTTCAGCATCTCTGTATTCATCTTGTAAGACCTTGTGGTTTAGCCAAAGCTTTTATTCTCATGTCATTTAAACCTTAAATATATTTGCTTAATTTTTAAGACACCTGTTTTCAAGATTTACAATTAAAATAGCATATGCACAACTAACTTGCTAACATGAAATATGTTAGCTGTTTCTTAATATTTTTAAATTGTTGAGTTTTTAAAAAAAATCCCTAGTAATGGTGACATTTGTCACATATGAAGTTTTAAAACTAAAAATTTGCATGTTTATAAAACTGTGAAAGCAATGCAAACTTCCTTAGGATGAAAAGTATTTATGACTTAACTCTGATCATACAGTACCTAGTAATAAGGCTTCCTTGGGTGCAGGTTACAATAAAATACCATAAGCAAGCTATGCTAAGAATGTATCAGTCATTGTCTATGTAGGCATTGAGTCAAATTTTGCTCACTCTAAAGACTGTTTAACTTATTCTTTGGAATCTTTTCCAATCCAAGAGTGGTGTGATTTGGACAAAGCTTAGCACATGGTTTCTATTCTTTACTATACCATGGCCTCTTGAGTTACACCTTTAGGTGTGTGTAAAATGAAAACACTAGACCAGTCTAATATTTACATAGATGTATCTACATGTTCAGAAATGACACTAATGAAGGAGTTGGGTTGTCTCCATAGTACTGAACTTGTCATATACTCTCTCCTCTTTAAAATTTGTATTGGACAAGTTTGCTATAATGTGTATTTGCACAATGTATATTTCTCTATGTCATTAGTCTTGCAGTTTAGCATCAAAATACTGTTTCACAGGTAACTTGTTTTCTGCCACACCTCATTTGTAGTAGAGTCATTCATTGGTGTTTGTATTTTTGTTTCTTCACTCACCTTGTCTGCTGGATGATTTAAATTATCTATTTCTCGTTTGAGGAATATAGTCATGACTGTTCAGGTAAGCTGTGCAAAAAGGTTTAGTCAGAGAAGTGTCACCACTCCCTAATGCCTGCTAGCCTAATCCCATTTTCCCACTAGTTAATACAGTTTTTTTTCTCACAGCGAGTTGGGATTTTCTGAAACTACTCTCTATGTGTACTGAGATGAAACAAATAATTAAATATATTCTTTGTAAATAATAACTAAGTATATTCCTAATGAAGAACAATGTGACCCAAGTTTCCTAGTGAGAGGAAGTTACCAATAAGGAAAAAAGAGAAGGGTGAGGTGTACACTATAGTATTTTATTGGAATTGAAGTATCAGTTTGAACTCATAGTTCATAGATATAGATAGATAGGAAGTGTATGTACACAGTGCAATCAAAAAACGTGGTCAGTGTTTAATTTTTTAAAAATTAATTATAGTAGAGGACACATTGCCATTAATCTCCCTCAAAATACTCCCTCTTGCTGCAAGAATACTCCATCATTCTTGCCACTTTCTGAAGCAGTTCTTAAAGTCCTCTTATGTGTCTTTAGTGGCTGACTTGATGTGCTGAAGTGATTAAAAACATTTACCTTTCATAGTTATTTTGATGTTAGGGAAGAGCCAAAAGTTGCACAGTGCCAGATCTGGTGAATAAGGTGGATGAAGACACACCAGAATGTTTTTGTAATCCTACCTTTCCATGAGATGACACTTGATAGCAGCATTCACTGTACTTTTGTTCACATCTCCTAAAGTCATGGAAAAGGACTTCCAGAACTGTTTCAGAAAGTGGCAAGAATGATGGAATAAGTATGTTTGAAGCAAGGGGGACTATTTTGAGGGGGTTTAATGGCACTGTATCTTTTACTGTAAAAAAAAATTTAAATGTAAACAGTCACCATGTATTTTGATCAAATTGCACAGATAATTAGTGTACATATACCCATTTCTTGGTCCTATCTACTGTGAAGGCAAGAAAGCAAGAATACCTAATAGCAGTTCATATACTTACTACTCAAATCTGAGATTAAAATGTAATTCTCCAATAAAAGGAACCAAGGCTTCTTAGAAAAATAATTAATTCCAGAACTGGGACAGGGAAAATATAAAATGGCCTGCAATATTAAGTACAAATAACTAAGTAAGATGAGGGTGTATCTAAAGGATATAAGAGCCAATGTGATGGGGTTCTTAATAGCAGATTGTTTTTGTTTTATTATTTAGATCTTTAACCCATTTTTATTTGTTTAGTACATGATGAGGTTTATGGGCCTAAATTCTAGTCTTTTGCATGTAGATAGCCAGTTTTCACAGTATCATTTGTTTAAAAGGCGCTTTTCTACAATGTCTGTTTTTGTACCTTTGTCAAAGATCAGATAGCTAAATATGCTTGGGGTTATTTCTCCATTCTCTTTCTGTTCCATTGATCCATTGTACCATGCTGTTTGTATCACTGTAGCTTTGTCATATAACTTGAAATCCAGGGTTGTGATGCTTACTGCTTTGCTCCTGTTACCCAGGACTGCTTTAGGTATCCTGGGTCTCTTCTAGTTCAACATGAGTTTTGGATTGTTTTCTCTACTTCTGTGAGAAATTCTGTTGGTATTTTGGTTGGGAATGCTTTAAATCTATGTATGAGTTTTTGGTATATGGCCATTTTGACAATATTGGTTCTGACTAATCAGGAACAGATGATATCTTTTCATTTTCTGATGTGCTCTTCAATTCCCTTTTTCAGAGTGATTGTAGAAGTCTTTCACTTCTTTGGGTAGGTTAATTCCTAAGTATTTTTTTCTTGATGCTACCATGAATGGTACTTTTTTTCCTAATTTCTTTCTCAGTGGGTTCATTATTAGTCTATGCTACTAATTTTTTTGTGTACTGCTACATTGTTCAATTTTTTATGCTGAGTCTTTTAGTGGAATTTTTGGGTCTTTTATGTAGAAGATAATTCATCTATAAATAATGATAATATGACTTCTTTCTTTCTTGTACATATCCCTTTTATTTCTTTCTCTTGCCTGATTGCTCTGATAATGGGCATCCTTTGCTTGTTTCTGATTTTAGAGAAAAAGTTTTCAGTTTTTCCCCATTGAAATGATACCGGCAGTAAGCTTGTCATATTTGCCTTTTATCAGATTGAGATATGGTCCTTTTATACATATTTTATTCAGGGTTTTTACCATGAATGGATATTGGATTTTGTCCAAGGCTTTTTCTGTGTTTATTGAGATGATTGTGAGATTTTTGTCCTTGGCTTCTGTGTATGTGATATACTGCATTTATTGACTTGTATATGTTGAACCATCCATGCTTCACTGGGATGAAGCCTACTTAGTCATGACGTGTGATCTTACGATGATTTGTTGCATTCTGTTTGCCAGTATCTTGTTGAGAATTTTTGCCTCATTAAGGAGATTGGCCTGTAGTTGTCGTTTTTGTCTGGCTCTTTGTCTGGTTTTGGAATCAAGGTAATGCCAGTTTCCAAGAATGATTTTAGGAGTACTCATTTTCCTTTCAGTTTTATTAAAGTTTGAAGAGCATAGGTGTTAGAATTTCCCTGAAATTCTTATAGAAATCAGTAGTGAATCCATCAGGACCTGGCTTTTCTTGGTAGGTTTTTTATTGCCCTTCAATTTCATTGTCTGTTACTGGACTGTTGATGGTCATTAAATCTCCTTTGGTTTAGTTTGTATGTATTCAGGAATCCAATTCTTCTGAATATTCTGGTTTACTGGAGTACAGGTTTTTGAGTTCGTTGCTAATGATCTGAATTTCAGTAGTGTCCCATGGGATTTCACCTTTTTCCTTTCTAATTGCATTGATTTGGGTCCTTTTGTTCTTTCCTTTTTTCTTTTTTTTTTTTTTCTTCTTTTTTCTTTTTTCTTTCTTCTTTTTTTTGTGCATATGTGATGTTGGATAAAGGTTTGTCCATGTCATTCAAAGAACCAGCTCTTCAATTTATTGGCTCTTTGTATTATGCTTTTGGCCTCGATTTCCTTGGTTTCTGTGCTGATACTTACATTTCCTTCCTTGTACCAGCTTTGGGTTTGGATTGTTCTTGTTTTCCTAAGACCTTGAGGTACATTTTTAGATTATTTACTTGGGCTAGTTCTGTGTTTTTTGTTCATTTGTTTGTTGTTTTTGTTTTTTGTGTTTTTAAAAATTTATTTAATGTGAACAGTCACAACTACAAATTTCGCTCCTAAAGCTGCTTTGATTGTGTCCCGTAAGTTCTGGTATGTTGTATTGGCATTATTGTTTGATTCTATTAACTAATTTCTTCTATGACTCACTGATATTCAAGAGTGTACTGTTTAATTTTCATGCATTTGCATAACATCTTTGGTTTCTTATGCCATTGATGCCTTCTCTCATCGCACTATGATCTAATAATATATGTGGGATAATTTCAGTTCTTTTACAGTTACATACTTATGCTCACTTGCTTGGACGCTGTGTGTTCTAGTTCCATGTGCTGCTGAGAAGAATGTGTATTCTGTTTTTACATGAAACACTGTAGATATCTATTAAGTCCATTTGTTCAAAGATTTAGTTCAACTATGGTATTTCTTTTGCTTTTTGGTGTAATTTGATCTACTGTGACAGAGTATAAAGTACTTCACTATAATTTGGTTGATATTTATGTGATCTTTTGTGTCCAGTAAGTAGTGTTTGTTATATGAAGTTGTGTGTGCCATTGTTCATTGCATGTATTTTTATAATTGTTACATTTTCTTGTTGAGTAGTTCCTTTAATCAGTATGTAGAGACCTTCTTTCATTCTTCCGATCAGTTTTGACTTAAAATCCATTTTGTCTGAAAATAGGGTAGCTACTCCTGCTTGTTTTAGGATTTGTTTTGCATGGAATATTGTTTTCTATCCTTTAATTATTAGTCTGAATGTCTTTTTAAATGTATTTCTTAAATACATCATATCACTGATTTGGGGGTTTTGTTCAATTCTGTTAATCTGTGTCTTTGGATTGGGGAATTGAGACCATTCACGTTGACCATTAATACTAAAAGGTATTGATTTATTCCAGAATTGCATTATTTTCCTATCACCAATTCCCTTTTTTTCTCTTCTAAATTGCTCATGCTCCCTGGTGTATTCATCCTGTTAGACTTTTTGTCTTTGTTAACTTCATTTTCTCCTTCTAGGATATCCTTAAGAGTTTTAGGGAGTTCTGGTTTGGTGCTCATAAATTTCTTAAGGTGCTGTTTATTTTTCCATCAACTCTGAAAGGTAGTTTTGCAGGATACATCAGTTTTCATTGGAAGTTGTTTTATTTTAGGATTCGAAATCCTTCAGTCTCTCCTGGCTTTTAAGGTTTATGTTGAGAAGTCTGTTGTAATTTTAATACATTTGTCTTTGTTTATAAGTGATTCGCTGATTTTCTCTAATAGCTTTCAAGATCTTGTCATTGTGTTGGACTTTGGAGATTTTGACTGTGATATACTGTGAAGAGGTTTTTTCCTAATTGTGACTCTTTGGGGTTCTCTATGCCTCACTTATCTGTATGTTAAATTCTTTCCCCATATTTGGAATTTTTTTCTATTTCTGTGAATAGATTTTATTCCATAAGTGCTGTCTTCTAAGTTTTCCCTCATTCCAGTTAATCTTTGATTAGTTTTCTTTGTGTCATCTAGCAGCTTTTGGGTCCATCTCATGTTCTCTTGTTTTTAAGGTATCTCTGAATAATTGGTCTTGGACAGCAGCCCTATCGTCTAACTCTGACACTCTGTCTTCACCCAGTTTGCTTCTGCTTCTTATACTTTAATCTCCTGAATTTCTAGTTGGTCCCTTTTCTTGGACTTTTGCTCTTTCATATTTTGTTCCAATCACCTAGCTTTTTATTAGTGTCTTCTGTAAAGCCACTGATTGTTCTACTTATTCAGTCCACTTTTTTGTTTACTTATATCTCTAAGCTTACTGAGCACTCTGTTACCTTTTTTTTTTATTTCCTATGTTATTCTTTCAGTGTGTGACTTCTGGTTTTCTCCACCTCAATGCCCCATGGATCAGATTTGCAGGAATTAGGAATTTTGAGGGGCGTTTCATTGCCTTGTCTTCTCATGTTTATATTGTTGTTTTGTTTTGTATGTATTGAGGTTTGTATGCTGACTATTGTAGAAGACTTTGTAGTGTGGAATATAGAGATCGCTTTAGTGTCTGCTTTTCAGTGATGCACCCTGGGCATATCTATTTATAGACCTTTGCTTCCATCTCAGGATATAACTACCTCTTTTATTTGGGAGGGGAGGCAACAGTATTGTTAATGACTCAAAGGCAATTCAGGTAATGGCATACAGAAAAAATAGCAACAACTATACCACTTTGGCAATAGCAATAAAATCAGCAACAGTAATAGCATCCAAGACAAATAATATTGACACACAAAGAACCACTATTGTACCCCTCTTTACCTTACAAAAGAGATCTGTAATTGTATTATAAACACTAAAACCAAATATTGATATATAGTACCTACTTTAGCACCTACTTTAGCAACAACTATACCTCCACTAACAATAGAACAGTATTCAATAGTAATAGCATAGAATTAACTGTCTATGCATAATGCTCATTAATTGTAATAGTAAGAATTAAGGGGGTAGGGAAGTGGGGAGTGATAAAAGTAGAATTTGAAAAATTAATCTACTGGAGATGACAAGGAGAACAGGAAAGAGAAATAAATGATACTCTTGAGAAGTAACAGTAAGTTAATAGAATTAGATAAAAGTAACAGAAAAAAAACAAGAAAAAGAAGGAAAAAAGCACAGAAAGCAAAACAAAGGAAAAAATAAGAAGGAAAAAAATTAAAAGTGGAAAGAAAATAAAAAAAAAAGGATAATAAACCTCAAGCCCCCATCAACCTGTGACAGAAAAAGAAAGAAAAAAATTGAGTTTTTAAAACAATTTCTCATTTGAAATAGGTGGTTCCAGGCTCTGCAGCTGTGAAACTCGCCAAGTCACATTTTTTTCCATCTAGGCGTTTGTGAGGTGCTTCCTTGCCCGGAGGGCCTCTAGCTGTGGCAGCTGTCCATGGTGATGCATCCTCGCTCACTAGGTAGATATAGACAGCAGTCAGACCACTGGTGGTTGCTGGGTATAGACAGCAGGCCAGGGGTTCAAGCAGAGTGTGGACTTAATGCCAGCACTTTCATATCCACCTGCCTCTGAAAGCCATACTCACTGGGCCTTGTTTCCCACCACAGAGGCCAGGGCCCATGTCTTTCCCAGCCTGTGTTTAAATTTCTCAGGGTGGTTCTGTCTGGCCCACCCCCTCTCCACTGCTGTCTCCTGAGGCTGTCACCTGGTCACTGTGGGAGGGTAACACTGCAAACCCTGAAGTGGAGTTGTTTCGTAGTTATTCTGTGACTCAGTCTTACCTTTTCCCAAAATGGAACCTGATTAAACACTCTCTGGCAATATGGCACTAGGTTTCTTCTTCAACTCTAGCCTGCTGTGGAGAAGTCACTTTTGCAGTAAAACCCCCTCTCTGTGTTTGTAGTTTATAATAGTCATATTCTTTTCTTGGGCCTAGTGCCACTGGTCAGGTCCATCGTTTCTTCCTGGAGCTGCTGACTCCCTGGGACTTACTTCTCTCCTGGGGCATTGGCATTGTCCACAGTCAGATTGGTTTGTCGCTAGACACCTCTGCTGCACCATGCTGAGGAGAGACATAACAAGGCAAACTTGGAGTTAGTGGGTAGCCACAGCCAAGGAACAGAGTCTGAGTGCAGAGTTAGCCAGGGACAAATGCTGCACAGGAGTGGGTTCCATCCACTCAGCGTTCCATTTGTAGAATTAAATGGCACCTTGCACTATACCTTTTATTCTTCTTTTTCTAATTAGTATGTCAGGAGTCTTTTTTTGTAAATAACTTACTATAAAATAGACTTTCATTGATGGATAGTTGTGACAGAGACACTTGTACACACACACACATTCATGTAGCAACCACCATAGGGCAAGAAACAGTTCCATTACAAAGAAAAACCCCTCAAATTTATGATCTATTCTCTATCACTGTAGTTTCTTCTTTTGGGGAATTCATAAAAATTGAATCAACAGTATAAAATATTTTATATCTCACATCTTTAATTCAGCATCCTTTTTGAAATTCATTCAAATCCTTGCATGCATCAGGAGTTCAAGCTTTTTTATTGATGAACAATATTCCATTGTATGGATATGCCATTGTTTATCTCTTCACCTGGTGAAGAACATTTGGGCAACTTGCAGTTTATAGACAATAGATAAGGCTGCTGTAAACATTAGTACACAGAATATTTTGAGGGGAAGTTGTGAGCATATGTTTTCATAGGGTAAATACCTAGAAGTGTTATTGTTATGTTGTATGTTAAATGTATGTTTAATGTTTCAGGAAACTGCCAAACTGTTTATAGATTGGTTGTACCATCCCACTAGTAGGGCTTTAGCTTCTCAACATCCCATAACCATTTACCAGTACATTTTGCTTTAGTCATTCTAATAGATACGTGCTCATGATAGATGTGGGTTTTTTGTATTTTCCTAATGGCTAATAAATACATATTTCATGTGCTTATTTGCCATTTATACCCTCTTCAGTGAACTGTTAACATCTTTCACATATTTTCTAAATTGTTTTATTGTTCTGAAAGTTCCATATAGTTGTAGCAACTATTAAGGTTGTGTAACTATAAGGTATTTCCTGGTATATAGCTTGTCTTTTCAGTCATCCTACTCTTTCTCAGAACAAAAGTTTTAATTTGCAGCCCAGTTTATCAGTGTTTCCTTTCATAGGTCATGTTTTTTGTCATGTCCAAGAGCTTTTGGCTTAACTCTAGTTTATTGGAACTTTATCCTTTGCTTTCTTGACAGTTTTCACATTCATGTTGAGTTAATATTTTAGTAATATGTGAGGTTGAGGAGAGGTTATTTTGTTTGATACAAATGTTCAGTTGTTTCAGCAATGTTGTTGAAAAGGCTACTCATCCTTTGCACCTGTGTCAGTAACTGATTTTCTGTACTTTTGTGCATCTATTTCTAGACTCTGTTCTGTTCTTTGCATCTGTACCTTTGCCAGTACAAATTAATTCTGATTACTGTAGCTTTATGGGAAGTTTTTAAATTTTAGCACTCAGCTTTATTTTTTTTCCAAAGTTGTTTTGACTATTAGAGTTCCTTTGCCTTTCTGAATAAGTATTAGAATAATCTATGTTAAAAATAATCTTACCCAGGCGGGTGGTGCATACCTATAATCCCAGCACTGAAGGAGGCTGAAGCTGGAGAACTGCAAGTTTGAGTACCACTTGGGAAATTCCTCCCAACCCTGTCTCAAAATAAAATATAAAAAAGGCTGGGGTTAGACCTTAGGTGTTATAGTACCACACCCAAAAAATCCTGCTGGGATTTTGATTTGAATTGTATTAAATCTATAGATCCATTTAGGGAGAGTTCACATCATTTTTATGTTCATGAGTCTTTGTATCATGAACACTTATCTTCTAGATTGTTTTGATTTCTTATAGCAGTGTTTGATGATTGCAATATATGTGTAATGAACTTTTTTTAAAAGTTATGCCTGCATATTTTTGGAAGAAGGAGCAATGACTTCAGTTATTTCCTTTTAATTTAGTTTCCAGTTGATCATTGCTAGTACACAGCAGAATGATTGATTTTTGTGTGTTAACTTCATCTCCTTTGGACTTACTGAACTCAGTTGTTGGGCCTTAGAAATTTTTGTAGATTCCTTGGGATTTTCTGTGTAGACAATTTTGTCTTCTGCAAAGAGAGACAGTTTTATTTCTCCCTTTCTAATGTATATGCCTTTTATTTCTTTTATTTACTTACTGCAAGATGTCAAAAGTGGTGACAGTGGATAGTCATACCTTTTTTCCAGTCATAGAGGACAAGCATTATCTTTCACCTATAAGGATGCTATCAGCTAGGTTTGTTATAGATGCCCTTTATGAAATTCGTTAAATTTCCTTCTATTCTTTGTTTGCTGAGAGTTTTTATGATGAATAGATACGAAATTTTTTTCAACTACATTTTCTGTGTCAGTTGAAATTATCATGTAGTTTTGCATAGGTCTCTTAGTAGGGTGAAATGTGTTAACGAATGTTCAGACAGTGAGTCAGCCTGGATTATCTGGAAAGTCCCACACGCTAATTTTATTTTAAATATTGCTGAATTTGATTTACCAATATTTTATCGAAGACGTTTGTGTCTGTGTTCATTAGGGACATTGGTCTGTAGTTTTCTTTTGAATAATGGTATGGTTTTGCTATCAGAGTAGTACCTCATCAAATGAGTTGGAAAGTGTTCTTTTATTTTCATCTTCTCAAAAATAATATTTAAACTTGGTCTCATTTTTGTAAATGTGATAAAATTTTCAAGTGAAATCATCTGAGTGTGAGGATTTGTTTTAGGGAAATATTTTAAATTTCAGTTTTTATTTTTCTATTTTTTATTAGTACATGCTTGCGAGACATAACATTTATCGTGGGGGAGTTCATACATGTACATAACACATCTTCTTTTTTTATTCTCTTCCCCTCCCATCCCTCCTAACTCCTTCTGACTCTTGCTTCCCTTCCCATTTACAAAAGCTCTATCAATATTTTGTTCAATTCTCTTTTTTTGTTAATCTCTTTTCCCTTTTCTCCTTTCCCACCATCTTTATTCATCTCTTACTCTGCTTCCCATTTGAAAAAGATCTCCCTGCTTCCTATTGTTTTTTATTTTGCCCTTTATTTATATTTTGGGTTTCTCATATAAAACAAAGCTTAATTTTTAAATAATTGTATGAATATTCAGGTTATTTATTTCATCTCAGAGTAGTTTTAGTACTGTCTGATTTTTAAGGCATTTCAGAGTTTCCAAATTTATGTGTGTAGAACTGTTAGTAGAATTTCTATATTATTATTTTACTATCTGTTAGTTCTATAGTGATGATTCCTTATCATTAATATTACTAATATGTGTCCTTATTCTTTTTCTGATCAGTCTTACTAAAGATTTGTTCGTTGTATTGACCTATTCAAAGAGTTATCTTTTTGTTTCATTGATGCTGTATTTTTGTTTTTAATTTTAGTTTCAATATTTAGTATTTTCTTCTAGTTTCTGGGTTTACATACTTTTCTCCTTTTTTCTATTTTAGTAACATGTAACTTAGAATTCTTGAGGTCTTATTTTCTGGTATAGGCATTTAATGCTATAAATGTCCCTGTGAGCACTGATGTAGGAATATCCCTCAAATTTTTTTTCCATTTTCTTCTGTTCCATTTAAAAGTGTGTTAATTTCCAAATGTCTGGAGATTTACATATTGTTCTACCATTGATGTCTAGTTTAAATTCATTATGATCAGAGAAACATACTTTAATTTCAGTTCTTCAAAACTTGCTGTAAAAAGTTAGATGTTGTACTTTGATAAATGTTCTGTGTGTGTGTAAAAGTGAATTCTGATATTGCTGGGTAGAATATTCATGTAATTGCCAATTTGATTTAGTTGTTGTGGCTGTTTGATTTCCTTGCTGATTTTTTTATCTACTTGTTCTGTCGGTTGTTAATGTGAGGAGACTATTGAAGTCTGCATCTATAATTGGGACTTCGTCTCTACTTCTGTCTATTTTTGCTACATCTGTTTTAAAAACTGTTAGTTCCCTATGTATTTAAGATTATTATACTTTCTTGGTGAATGAACTCTGTTAAGAGTGTTTCTCTTTATCTCTGGTAATTTTCTAAACTCCATAGTCTACTTTTTCTGGCATTAATATCACTCCAGCATACCTTTGAGCAGTGTTTTCATGATACAAGTTTTCATCCTTTTACTTTCTAACCTGCCTGTATCATTGACCTTTGTCTCAGTTACTTTTTTTGTTGCTGAGACAAATATCTGACATCCAAAGTTAAAAAGAAGGAAAGGTTTATTGTAACTCACAGTTTGTAGCTGTCTCACTTCACAGTTGACTGACTCTAAGGCACAGTGTCATGACAGAGGAGACAGCAGAAGGCAGCAAGCAGTGAAGTAGTGAAGCACCAAGTAACAAAATACAACAGCAGCCCTCTTTCTGTTCCTTATATTCTATCTCTATCCAGGTTTCATACCCTTACAATAGGTAGCACTCACACTCAGGGTGGGTCTTCTCATTATTCACACCCAGAACTATGCCAAACCAATCAGTGGACTAATTTAGTAATCATACACTTAATCCCAGCACAAGACACCTCTAATAAGCCCCATCTGTGACTGCATGAGACTTTGAGGGTCTCTCTATGTATAAGCCATAACAATTTTAAAATAAAATGTTTATATTTTGGAAGCTTTTCTTTCTTCCATCTATCCTGACAATCTCTGTCCTTTAATTGCTAATTTCAGCCATTTGTAGCTAATGTAATTTTTGATGTGTGATAGTTTTATCATTTTAGTGTTTGTTTTGTTTGTTCTGTTTTCCATTCTTCTGTTCGTCCTTTTCTACTTTTTTATCTCTTGAATATTTTTAGTGTTCCATTTTATTTGACTGTATCCTTTGTATAGATTTTTAGTGGTAACTTTAGAATATACACACTTTGGAGGACCCAACTAGCCAGGTCCATAGAGTTTGAAAATTACTATGTACATAAATAATTTTTCAGTCTACTTTAGAATCAATATTTTTGTCACTCCAAGTGAAAGACAGAACCTTACTCCCATTACACTCCCTCCATCCTCTTTTGAAGTAGTTGTATATACAACATTTCTTCTATTCCTGACATTTGTTAGTATCCCTCTGATACCATTTCACCTTCTTTATGATGATCTTCATTTAGCAGTGCTTTTAGAATAGGTGTACTACCAATGAACACTTAGCATTCCTGTCTGAGACTCTTTATTATGCCTCCCTTCATTACTGAAGGATATTTTCAATAGATAGAGAAATTTTAGCTGACTGGGTATTCTTTGTTCTTTCGCACTTTAAAAATGTTCCACTCCTCGTGTAATACATGATTTCTGGTGATAAATCTAGTCTTTTTAAACATTGTTTCTTGGTAGTTAAGTGTGGTGGACTGGTAACTGGTGGTCAACTTAAACACCAGCTGAACTGAATCAGTGTGGTGCTGAGCATGAATGACCCACTTGAAAACTGTTGGCAGCATAAAAAGGAGACCTGGAGAGGAAGAGTAGCATTGTGGGTTCTCCTAAGTGATGTCGTTTGGAGCTGTTTGTTCTCCTGGAGGAGCTGGTCATGCTGGCTCTCCTGATAAAAACTCAGCTGTTATCATCAGAGGAGCTCAGGACCTTATTGCTGAGAATGGCTCCGGTTCACTGTGCGGTTCCCTTTAAGGGAGCTCTGGGCCTTACGTAGAGCATCACTTTCTGGCTTCAGAGGGGAAGATGTGTGCTGTTTAATCTCTAGGAGAAGCTTGTCACACTGCCTTCCTGATACCAACTTGGCTGTTATTGTCATTGGAAGAGCTTTGGGACCTCATTGTCGCTGAGGATGACTGTAGTACTTTTCAGGGGAACCCTGGTCCTTATTTTGAGCGTCGATTCTTGGCTCCAGTACAGAACCCTTGGCCTGCTGGCACAGGTCCTTCACCCACTGCACACAACTCCTTCACAGACTTTCTGGCTTCCACCACTGAGCTTTGGACCTTCCCAGCACGGATCTGTGGGATGAACTTTCATGGGTCTTTGTCATGGGTTTTAGGTTTTCAGCTGAACTCATGCAGGTTATTGCCATGGGATTTAGGCCCACGGCTGGATTTTCTAGGTCTTTAAGTGTTCTGGACAGATTTCCTGCACTTTCTTTGTATTTGACTCCTTAGGTGACCATTATAAATAATACTATAAGTTATATGTCCTGCATGTAATTGTTTTCCTTGCAACCCCTGACTACAATGTTAAGCATTATTTTCTTGGATTCTTCAGGATTTAAAAAAGAAAAAACAAAAAACTTTACTTTCGTAGTTTTATTGATCAGCCTCATCATATATTACCAACTTCTCTATTATTGGCTCAGGGAGCTTTTTGAATCTATTGCTTTGTGTATTTTGTGAAATTTGAGGAAATTTTACATATTTTTCTTGAAATTGTTTTTCTGCACCATATTGTCACTCTTCCTTCTGTGACTCCATTAACATGACTGTTATTTTATTTTCGTCTCTTTTTTTACACATCCATACAGCCCACATTTATTTTTTCCCACACTTATTTTTTTTTAATGTTTATGCTTTGTTCACATCAAGTAATTTCTATTGATTTACTGTCAAGTTCCATGGCCTTTCTCTTTTTTCTGATTTTGCAATGATTTTTAAATTTTTTATTATATTTTTATCTTTTTTTAATCTTCTATTTTCAGAGAATTTGCTGAGACTTTTTTTTTTTTAAAAGATAAAGTCTTGCTATGTAGCCGAGGCTGGTCTTGGACTTGCAGCGATCCTCCTGTCTCAGCCTCCTGAATTGCTGGGGTTACATTCGTATTCCACCACATCTGGCTTGCTGAGACTTCTGTCTTTCCATTTTTATGAGTGTCCACCCTTTTTTCTTGGAGCACTTTTGTAGAAGCTGCCTTGAAGTCTTTGTGTGATGATTTCAACATCTGTGTTTTCTCAACTACTTTCTTTTGTTCATCTTTTCCCATGCAAGTTGAGACTTTCCTGGTTTATTGTATGCCAAATTATTTTGGATTGTATCCTGGACATTTTGAGTATTAATGTTATGAGAATCTTGGTCTTATTTAAATCCCATACAGAATTGATGGCATTTTTGGTTTAGCAGGCAACTTACCCAGTTATATTCAAAGTTTTAAGTTCCAACCAACTTTGTAAGTTGTGGTTTCATAATCAGATCAGTTTTTAAAACCTTTGCTGTACTATTTGAATCTGTCCTGTTTGTGCCACCAAGTAGTCAATGTGGACATGAGTAGTGATCTATTCTATTGATGTTCATAGTGTTTATGATTAGATTCACACAGAGCAGTTTGGGCATAAACCCAGGAGATCATAGACAATTTTTAATGGGTTTACTCTCTTGAGTTTTTCCTTCTTCTGATCTCCCTGGTACTCCCTTAATCAGCTCTCTCATTGCTGGAACACAGTACCCAAAACCTATAATTCTTAAAGAAATTTATATTGTCTCATATTTACAGTTAATGCCTGGCTGACTTCAACACAGAACAGCATGGCAGAAGAGAGCATCTTACAGCATGACAGACAGGAAGCAGAGGGCCAAGCAAAGAGCAGAATAGGAGATATGCCCTTCAGGTCACACCCACAGTGACCCCCCTCTCTAACCAG
This sequence comes from Dasyprocta punctata, assembly GCA_004363535.1. Classification (NCBI taxonomy): domain Eukaryota; kingdom Metazoa; phylum Chordata; class Mammalia; order Rodentia; family Dasyproctidae; genus Dasyprocta; species Dasyprocta punctata. Next base: position 19,684 of record RJWM01008793.1, read on the forward strand.
TCCCCATCTCTCAACAGCAAGTCAGCCCTTCAGGTCACACCCACAGTGACCTCCTCTCTGACCAGTCCCCATCTCTCAACAGCAAGTCAGCTGTAACTCCCCCACAACCCAGCTACCATCCAGAGGCTCTACCTGTGATCCTATGAGGCTGTAGGGAGATATCCAAATATAAACTGTAACAGATCCTTTCAGTTCCCTGGGACTCCCCTTTTCAATCATCTAGCAAAAAACCTTTGGACTTTATCCCAATTTGCCACACACTTCCTACAATTATACCTGTAGGAAAATGCAGAGAATGGATTCAGTGGACATTTATACCATCTTTTCGAGGTCACAGCTCCTCCACTGGAAAAGAAATTTCCCCTCCCTAAAGTTTTAGGCACCCTCAGAGCCCTGCTGTCACCATTGTCTCTGCTATTGCCTTGGAATGACCTGGGGCTGAGGCAAAAGAAAACAGAGAGAGGAAGTGAATAGTTCTCTCTTCTTTGAGTCCTTTGTTGCTCTGTGAGTTTTAGTAATCACAGTGCTCCAGTGGCCACTTCAAGGCCAAGAAATACCATGTTAAAACAAAAGGTACTGTGGTACTTTCATTTCTTACCATATCTCTTCTCCAGTCTATCTGCTACCTGCTACTGTGATTTGTTTTTCAAAGGTCTTCAAATAGCTCCACCATGCATACTTTCTAGGGTTTTCAGCTGTATTTCGTAGGAGACTGTATTTGTGCTTTCTTCATATTTACTGAATCTTGCTTCATGTATTTTTTGTCTTCACCTAAAGTTGCTAGGTATTCATGGACATTGCAAATTTTATTTACTGTGACTTTGATGGACACAGACTGAATATCCCCTTATCTGAAATGCTTGGGAACAGAAGTGTTTCAGGTTTTGGAATAGTTGTGTGGATTTTAAGTCAAATGTTCCTAAGCCAAAAATCGAAAATGTTATAAAATTCAGAATATAAATTCAGATCTTCAAGGTAAGGGTATTCAACCTGCACCGTACCTATTTGCTTATATTATTAGAGACCAGAAGATACAGGCAAGAAAAAATGAAACTAGAAAAGTAAACGGGGACATTTAATTCCTAAAGTTTGAATACTAGGCATTTTAAATTTAAATTCAGGCATTTATTTAAATTTAAATTATTGGCATTTGCTTGCTGGATTGATTTCCTTTAACAAGGATAGTAATACGAGAATAACAGGGGAGAAGAATATGAAAAGACTTTCTGGGAATAGAGTCTGATTTATTTAGACCCTTACTGTGCCTCTTAGAAACTGCTATAAAAATTCTCAACATTTTATATGGTTATAGTCACATTGGTGTGAATTTTTAAACTGCAAGTTTTAGGATTTAGCACATGTGTTAAATAATCAGCCCTGTACTTTAAACAGTTCTATTATTTCATTGATAATAAGTCTTGGATCTTTAGTTAAAATGAATTGCATTTGTCATCTTTGTTTTTACTTACTAGGAATTTCATCTTATGGGTAAAATGAGCAGTGCCTAAATTTCTGATATTTGCCTTGACTCATTTTTTAATTGGACTTTTTAATTTGTATATAATAGCAGTTTTACAAATAAGACACCACATTTAGATTCATAAATAAAAGAGACATTCTGTGTACCCTTTACCCACATTCCCCTCGCGACAGCATCTTGCAGAGCTATAGTGAAACTCAACACCAGAGCACTGAAATTAATGTTCCTAGTAGTACAGAACAGTCCAATCATGGTAAGGCTTTTCCTTGTAAATATACAGCTCTCTTGCTTCCTGCTGCACTGATCTGCCCTCCATCTTTATAGGCTTCTAATATCAAGATTATCATACAGTATATACCTTTTGGATTGACTTTCCTTGATTTCTTGGAGTTTCGTCTAAGTTGTTACATTTATCAGTAGTGTGTTCCTTTTTATCACTAAGTAGTATTTCATGACTACTAAGGGTATAATTTGTCATTTGAAAAGTTTTATTACTCAGGAGTTATTCTCATTTGTCTATGCAGAAGCCTTAGGATTTTTCTCGTGTTTCTTCTGAAGTTGCATTTAGGTTAACCGATCATAGTGTGTTGACATTATTGTCCTACAAGAAAGAAGTCCCATGAACAAATAGATTTTTATTACATTATTCATCATATCTCCTAAGCTAGAGGTAAGATCAGGACACACGAGGGAGGATTCTTGGTGAAAACCATTTAGAATAGCCCTTTGAGTACACCCTAATGTTAGTCCAAATCTCCCAAATCACCCCTTAACTAACCCTTTCGTGATAAAAAAGGGTGGTATAGTGTGTGTGATTTACCAAAAACATCTATAATTTTCCTAGTATGTTCACCAAAAAGTTACCAAATATGCCTAGTTTACCAGAAACAACAATTTCACACTGCACTCACCATTCAAGTTGACATCTGTGGCTTGCAAGAAGGGAGGATGAAATAGAAGGTGGTTATTGTTTGGAAGGAGAGTGCCCTTCCATAAGAACATCAGGAATCTGTCTCTGTGGTGTCCTTTTTCTCCTTGGGAAAGTGTGTAGCCCACTAGGACCTGATTCTGGCTTACTAGGCCTCAACCTTTTTGGAACTAAGAATTGGTCTAAAGTTATCTGTTTCTCTCTTTTAACAGTGTTCTTTTCTATTGTGTTTGCTTTCTTTACCTTCCCTTTCTTCCTTAGCTTCTTTTCTAGCTTTTTGGGGGGGACCATTTTGATAGCAGTAATCATAGCAATTATACAAAACACTGACCAAAATCAGATCCACAAATACACCATTTGGACTCAGACTGATGCTTACTTATGCTTACATGCGCTTTTCTGGCATCACAAGTCTTTATTTACATCTGCAGCAGTGCCTGGCATTTGGGTCATAAATCACAACTTTGTCCTCAGCCTAAAATTCTGGTTACAACCCAAGCTGTTCATTTGTGAGGCTGGTTGTAGCTTGAGTGTGCACTGTATCTGTAAATAATGAAAATTTGAGTACTTACTTTCCTATATGCATACTTTTTATTTCTTTTACTTGCCTGATTGCTCTGGCTAATGTTTCAACCAGATCATATTCAATGGTTAAGTTCACCTTATGGGAAAATTTGATTTGGTTCTTTTTTTTTAAAGAGAATAAAACCTAACAAAAATCAAACAGAATAAAGCCAATCAAAACAAAACAGTAAAAGTGGTACAGAACTTCAAAACAGGATAATAGGAAATCTACAATGGCTACCATAATGTCTCTTGTTATCTTCCAATAGTTGTCCATACCATCAGACATAATAAAATTAAATAGAACAGAATAAAAACAATCAAAACAGAACATTAAGTAAAACAAAACAATGAATCAGAACGAAACTAAACAGTGAGAACAATATTGGATTTCAAAAACAAGACAGAAGGAAATCCCCCATGTTTGCTATGTTGCATATTATTATCCTCTTAATAGATGCTCAGACTACTGGCATTAGGCCTGCAAAGTCAATCAAATAATACAAGCATTTAGTTGTTTTTGTCCCTCAGTTGCTATCAACTCAGCCTGTCCTCCAAACCAGCCAGTTGCTTACGATGTGGGATGGGGGGCTTCTTGATTCTCAGCCCATGTGCTGGTCGGCTCATGGGAGGGGAGAACTGACTTCTGTCTTCCTGGGCCCCCACATGGCTTGCACAGTTTATAGGAAGGGCAAATTGGCTTCTTGCTATACTCCTCCCAGACCCAGCATGGCTTCTGCTGACTCAGGGAGGGACAGACTGGCTTCTCTCTTCCTGGGTTCCCATGGCTTTGTGTGGCTTATAGGAAGAGCAAATCGGCTTCTTGTTATAGTCATCCCAGACCAAGCATGCCTTCTTCCAACTCACAGGAGGGGCAGACTGACTTCTGTCTTCCAGGGCCCCACATAGCTTGTTGGCTTCTGGGACGGGCAAACTTGATTCAGTTCTTGTTCAGTTTGGGTTTTGACCAGAAATGTAGAAAGAATTAAACCTGTGAACCAAGGTAACATTGCAGTTACTATCTTATAAATTTCCACAGCATCTGTTGATGAGTTCACCTTTTTCATTTCTTTGATGTGAGTCTTTTCTCACTTTTTCTTGGTAAGTCTAGGTATTTATTCTTTATTTATTCTTTTGAAGAACTAGCTGCTCAATTCATTGATTTTTTTTTCCTTTTTTACTGTTTTTTAGTCTCAATTTTATATATTTCCACTTTTGTCTTTAAAATGTTCCTCCTTAATTTTGATTTGGGACTAGTATGTTGTTGTTTTTCAAATATTTTAAGGTTTCTCATAATGTTTATTTGAATTGCTCTAATGTCAGCATTGATTTTAATGAATTTTTCTCTTGGAACTGCTTTCATAATGTCCCAGAAGTTTTGAGGAGTTGTGCCATCATCATCATTAACTTCCAGAATTTTTAAAAAATTTCCTCTTTGATTTCTTCTATGACCCACTGATTTTTTAGGAGTATATTGTTAATTTTCCAGGAACTTTTGCCTTTTCTGAAATTTATTCTGTTGTTGATTTCTATTTTCATTGCACAGTGATCTGATAGTATGTATGGAGTAATTTCTATTCTTGTATATTTGCTTATGCAGGCTTTGTGAACTAGTATGTGATCTATTTTGGCAAAAGTACCATGTGCCACTGAAAAGAATGAGTACTGTGTTACAGAGGGGTAGAATACTCTGTATGTATCCATTAAGTCTATATGTACAAGGATGTGATTCATCTCTGAAATTTCTTCATTGGTATTTTTGTTTGGTTGATCTATACCTTCATGAAAGTGGGGTGTTAAAATCCACTACTGTGATTGTGTTAGTGTGTATTCAGTCTTTTAATTTCAGCACTTTTCGGTTTATGAAGATAGATCCTCTAGTATTCAGTGCATACATGTTTATCAGTGCTATCTCTTCTTGTTGGATTGTTCCTTAACTAGTATGTAGTGACTTTTTTTGTCTCTTCTAATCAGTTTTGCTTGAAGTTTATATTAAAATTACTACCCTAATATTAAAATTGCTGATATTACAATTGCCACTTCTGCTTGTTTTCAGGGTCTTCATGCATGAAATGTTGTTTTCTTTCCTTTTATTTTTAGTCTATAAATGCCTGTTTTGATTGGATGAGTTTCTTGACTGCAACAGATTGTTGGTTACGTGTTTTGATCCAGTCTGCCAGTCTGTCTTTTAATTGAAGAATGGACATTCAGAAGATTACTGAGATATGTTTGTTATTTACTATCATCCTCTTGTTTTTCTGATAGTGTATCCTTTGTTTTTCTCTTCTTTATGTTTTCTGTTGCTGTTTATCCATTGACCTCACTGGTTTCTTCTGTGTTTATACCTATATCTGATTCATTGTTTCTGTTGGAAAATATTCTTAAATATTTCCTCTAGAACTGGTTTAGCACTCATATATCTTCGGAGCTGACATTTTGTTTTTCATGGAAATATCATATTTCTCCATGTATTTTGAAAGAGAGCTTTGCTGGGTAAGTTAGTCTGGGTTGGAAGTTAATCTGCATTGGAAGTTATTTGCTTTTAGGGTTTGAAATACTTCACTCCAAGCTGTTCTGCCCTTTAGGGTTTGTGTTGAGAATGCTATGATTTTTTTTTAATTTTTATTTTAAAGAGCATAAAACCAAGGGAAAAAAACAGAATAAAGCCAATTAAAACAAACCAGTGTAAGTGACACAGAACTTCAAAACAATATGAAATCAACTATGATTACCATTAAGGCCTCTTGTTATCTTCAAAACAGCTGCCCATACCTTCAGACATAGTAAAAAAGAAGAAGAACAGAATTGAACCAATAAAAACAAAACAATGAACACAATAAAGGACTTCAAAACAAGATAAGAGTAAATCAAAAATAGCTACCATAATACATCTTGTTATCTTTGAAATAGCTGTCCATGCCATTGGATATAATAAAATCAAACAAAACAAAACAGAATAAAACCCAACCCAACAAAACAATGAAAATGATACGGGACTTGAAAATAAGATGATAGGGGATTAACAATGGCCACCACCTTCAGAAGGAGATTCCCCATAGATGCCACATTGTGTATTGTTATCCTCTGAATAGATGATCAGGCTACCAGATTTAGACCTGCAAAGTCAGTGAAACAGTAAATACTACAAGAATTAAGTTGTATTTTACCTCAATAGCTGTCATCACAGCCTGTGTTTCTCTGGATCAGCCAGTTGCCTATGGTGGGATAGGAGTGGGCGGTTTGGCCAGTGTGCCAGAAGGGACTGGCGTCTGGCTCTTCCCACAGTGAGTGACCTGAGCTTGGCACCTATTTGCAGGGAGGGCTTGCTTCTTGGTGACTCCATTTTCTCTTCCCCCACAGTCCATGCATGGCACTGACTCACGGGAAAAGGCTGGCATCTGACTGTCCTCTCAGCAGCCCACACAGGGCACTGATTTGCAGGGAGGGCTTGCTCCTTTGTGACTTCTTGTCCTCTTCCCCCACAGTCCACGAATGGCCTGTCTGCTGTGATTCTAATTGATTTATATTTGTATGTATTTTTTTTCTCTGACTGCTTTTAAAATTCTGGATTTTTTGCTAGATACCTGGTAATTTATTAAAGATGTGCTTCAGTGAGCTACTTTTATCTTCATAATTGTTTACAGTCCTATAAGTATTGCTTACTTGTAGTCTAAACATTTTCTTGTATTTGGGAAATTTTCTATGATTTCTGTAAGCATGTTAGTGAATCCATCTGTGTTATCTTCTGGTTTTTCTCTAACTGTGATTAGCCTTAGATTGGTCTTTTTGTCATCTAGTAGTTAGTGGACAGTCTTCTCTTGTTCTCTTATTCTTTTTGGCCTCTTTGAATTTTTTATCATAATTCACTATTATGTCATCAATATCAGACACTCTTTCATCACATTGGTCATTTCTGCAGAGTATGAATTCTAATTGTTTATTTCCAGTATTTCTGTCTGACATCTTTTCAAGGATTCCATATCCTTGTTGAATCTGTCATTCAAATTTTGAACTGTTTTGGTTAGTTTGTCCAGTTTTTTACCTATTTCCTAGAAATTCACTTTGGTCACTCAATAGTGAAATTGCTATAAGCTTTTGTTTATTTCCCTCTTTGAACTCATCTATTTTCTGCATCCCTTCTAAAAACTTTCCATAGATGTCTGCTACTTGCTATTTGTTTTCCTTCTCCCTTTGTGACCCTTTGCTCTGCCTTGGGGGTGAATTTTGAGGGGTGGTTTTCAGAAATCTTCCATTTCCCTGCTTCCCTATTCTCCTATGAATGTCTGTGTATGTGCACATGTGTGTCTGTGTGTGTGTATTTAATTATACATGGCCCCCTATTTTTCCTTTCCTTTTTGGGGAGGGTTATTGCAGTTTTGGGACTAGAGAAATGAGAGTGTGTGACTTACGTGGAGATTGTTAGTAGGATGTTGCCTCCACATGGACAATTTTCAGCTTTATATCTCCAGTGCTAGCAATTATTCCTGTTACTTACTTTAAGTGATTTCAAGTCTGTCTCTATGTTTTACTAAAAGAATTACTTCTGGTGATAACAGCAACTATAGGTTCAGTATTACAACACTTCTGTATGATGGTCCTTGTAATTATACTTACTCTGTCTATTTTCTATACACACTGTGACAGTTCATTATGTGTGGTTGTTCTGCAGTGAGGGAGGTGTGGTGGGAGAATTTGAGGATGTTGCCTCTCCATGAATAACTTTCAGTTTTGTATGTTCTGTGCTAGTACTTACTCCTGTTACTTTAAGTAATGGGGTGTTTAGATGAGGAGTGTTAGACACTAAGGGGGAGGTTTGAAGGGGAAGATGGTGGTCGCTGAGAAGAAAAGGTTAATGGGTCTGATTTTATAGGAGTAGTTATAGTTGAGTTAAAGGGTTAGTATTGAGAGTTTTCAGTGGATATTTCAGTGCCAACGGTGAGATATGGGAGAAAGAGGATTTGTGATTGAGGAAAGCTGTGTGGTTGTCAGAACTTGCTGATAGGGAGGGAGGAAAATAAGCTAGTAAATATGGAAGAGCCAAAGGCTTAGGGTGAGGAGGATCAAGGAACAATACTAAAGAAAATAGGAGTGACTGTAAAGGACCTAAGTATGGGGAATTTAAAAACTTGGGAGAAGCAAGCAGTTTATTTTTAAAAAAGAATTTTAAAAGATTTTAATAATATTGTCTTGGGGTTTTGAGGTGAAGAATCTAGGTAGGGAGCTGAGACAAGGAAGAGAACCTAGACACCTAATTAAATTAGAGCCAGTGAAAGACTAATTACATGAAAATGACAGCCTCATAAACACAGGAAACCATAAAAGAATATAACATAACCCCACATTACTAAATAAATCAAGAAACATACAGAAACTTAAACCTATAAGTTGTCCAATGAGAACATAAATATTCCAATGAGACATTGCATATGTGACTCCCAAGTAACTTCTTCGCCAGAGTTTGAGTCCTCACACCCCAATAACTCTCCGATCTCTCCCCTGCAATACTGAAACCAACATACACACAGGACTTCTCTCTGGTTGCAGGCATCCTCACAGGGTCTGATCCAGTTCAAGTTCTTGTGTTAGGAACTCCTGCTGTCTCTCACACTGGGCTGTGATGGTGGATTTGGCAGACAGGTTCACTATAATAAAATTATCTACTGAGTCAGTATTCCTGTGCAAACAAATCAGTTACAGCAGTAACAGGCTAATCCATTGCAGTGATATCTATCTGGGCTAGTTGAGAAATAACATAAAACCCTCTTTGGGATCTCCCTTTTGCCCAAAAAAGAGCTATGTTTATTGTGTAAGCATCTCTAACAACCCAGGTTTTGACCCACAGTTAATGTGCACTAAATGGGTTGACTGTGTCTCCTCTAATGGTGAAAAACAACATTTAATGATAATTTTATAGAATCAGTTATCTAAAGTCCAGAGGGTTGAGGGCCAGGTAATGACAGAAGGGGATAAAGAAGAGGAAAAAGAAAGAAATGGATTTTTAAAAAATCTGCTCTGTGGTACGGGAAGTAAGAAACAGGAGGGTAAATAAACCTAATGATGGTAGGGGTATATTATCTGTTTAGAAAGGGATATTACAGGCTTATGTCTGGATGTCCCCTCAAAGCCTCATGTGGTCATAGGTGGGGCTTTTCAGAGGGGGCTGGATCTAGAGTGTGTGATGCTGGGATTAAGGGTGTATGATAACTAAATTAACCCACTGATTGGTTTGGTATAGTTTGGTTGTGGCTAATGGGACGGCCCTCCCTGGGTGTGAGGGTTACCTGCTCTAAGGGTGTGTAGCCTGGATAGAATATAAGGGACAGAAAGAGAGCTACTATTGTCACTTGCTTCTTTACTGCTGGCTGTCTTCTCCCTTCCCTTCTTTGCCATGGGCTGTTTCTCCTTAGTGATGCCTGCTGTACACCCTGCCTTGGAGGTGAAACCTCTACAAACTGTGAGCTAAATAAACCTTTTCTCCTTTAACTTTGTGTGTTGGGTATTTTGTTTCGGAAATGGTAACAGTAACTGAGACAGGATAACAGGGAAAACTGCATACAAATTGGTAGTGAGAAATGGGGATGGGAAAAGATTCTTTGATATAATTATTAGAGAAAATGTTAAAGAAAGACAAATGAAAAGGGGAAGAGGAAAGAAAAAAATTGAGAATGAAGAAGACATAGGAGAAAGACATCAGATGAAGGGATAAGGATAAAAATAGGAGGGATATAAAGGAACAAGAGGCAATTCCCTTACCCTCTATAAACTATATTGGGAGAAAAAAATGCAAGAGAAAGAAACACATGGCAAGACATGCTTACAAAAGAAAAAAGGATACTATTTGTAATAGCCAGATCTTGGAAACAACCCAAGTGCCCATCAGTCAAAGACTGAATAAAAAAGATGTGGTATTTTTATACAATGGAGTACTACTCAGCTATTAAGAAAGATTGCATTGAGACTTTTATAAGTAAATGGTCATGACTTGAGACCATACTCATAAGTGAGATAAATCAAACCCACATGTGTAAATACCGTATTGTCTCCCTAGTGTAAGAAACTAAAAAAGTATATATGATCCAAAATCTATAGTAAATACTATGTAAGGGTAAAAACAGCTCGAAGAGCAAAAATAATTGGGAAGGGAAAAGGGGGAAAGAGAAAAGGGAAAAGGAAAAGATATAAATCTGTATATATGTATATGTAAGATAACTAAAATGAACACACTGCTGAATGTATTCGTTATTGAGAAAAAACAATTAATACTCATATGATTGGATCAGTTTTACATGTGTATATCTGTTAATGTAAGTAACCATTTTGAAGATAACAATACGCAGTATTGCAACCATTGTCAAGTTTCTATCATCCTGTTTTGTAAACCTGCAATGTTACTGTTGTGCATTTACTCTAGTCATTTGTTTGTCTCTTTTGCTTGTTGTCTTTGTTATATATGTCTTTTTTTTTCTTTCTTCGCTTAAATAAAAATTTAAAAAAAAGGATAAAATAATGGAATAAAATTGTAGGAAATTGTACACAAGGAGGAAAGCAGCACAGAATAATACAGAAATTTAAAAATAAAATAAGAAATGAAAAAAATGCAGTCAATAATAAAAGAAAGCTTTCAGTTATTTTAGACACATGGCTCTTTTCCTCAGCCTAGGGCTAAGGAGCAAAGCTCAAGCCTGGATGTGTCTTGGTTCATACTGAAAGTCTGAGGTGGCAGGCTACCCCAGAACGGTGCTGAGTGTAGAGCTCTCCTCACAGTGGGAACGTGGCACCACCGTGAGCTTCTAGTCCTGTGTAACTCAGACTGAGCCTGGCCTGTGGCCTTGGGAGCTGGATCTGTGTTCACCAGCCCCAGCCTCCCAGCGGGATTCCCTGTCAGCTCTCCAACTCCTGGCAATGTCCTGTGACTGTCCTTCCCTTGTCCACTCTAGGAACTTGCAATGTGAAGCAGTCAACAGGCACTCTGGGACCCAGGTTCAAACACTCAGCCCTTCCCTAAAGGAGTGTCCCCACCTGCTCTTGCACCACAGTTGTAGCTGTGGTCACTTGTACCAAGGTCACTCACCAACCATTGATTGTGAAAGACTCTGGAAGCAGTGTCCTATGTTTTCCTTGCTGGTTTTCCTTGCCAGAAGTGATTCTTTTGGTCTCCATATAGTTCTCCTGTTCTCCATAAGCAAAAAAGTTACTAATTTCATTTTGCTTCCCAGTTGCTGGCCAGCCAGCCACTATCAGTGGCACTGATACGTTTCTCATCCATGGTGGGGTCTGCTTCTTCTGTGTCACTTAATCCTGTTTTCTTCTCCTATGTGACTTCCCTTGTAGTTCTCAAGTAACCTCCAGTCACTTCAGTTCATCTCCAACCTGTTGTTTTCCAGACTCTAGACACTTCGTCCTGGAAAAGCTGAGTTGCTGACACTCACTGCTCTGCCATTTTGGGACCTCCTAAGTCAGAATTTTTGACTGAGATGTTTGGTGCTAATTGATTGCAGTCCAGATAACTTACATTGTGTTTCAGTACAACTTGTAATTATTCTAATCACAACTGTATAGTTAAAAGAGCAGTTTTAGCTTTCATATATGCATGAAGTTCTTGATAAACTATCAAAATACCAAAAGTATCCAAATATACAAACAAAATTTCTGCTTGCCACAAAGCATAATTTATTTATAATACAATATAATTACTCTGAATCGAGTCCACGTAGAATACTATGTTAGCCCTCCATAAATATAGAGGTGGCAAGGGGAAATAACATCTAAAATACTTATCAGTACCATCATTAATTATTATTACCATTTATCAGTAGTGAGAATAATAAATTAAGTCACAAAAGGGAACGGTGCCTTAGCTAGTTACTTTGGGCACAGCAATGATGCTTGGTCAATTGTTTGAATTTCCTAGTCCTCCAGCTAGACAAGGGGTGTAGTGGGAAGTGGCCTTTGGAATCAATCAGATCTGCATTCAAATTCCATTTCTCTAAGAGCTGTGTGTCTGGGCACCTTACTTCTCCAACCTTCAAATTTTGTTTTGAAATTTCAACTTGTAGATTGTAGTGCCTACAACACAGAAGTTTACGCTTTGGAGAAGAAACAGAAAGAAAATGAAAAAGAATCCTCCTTTTAAGTAGAGATCTAAAAGTACTGCCAAAATCCCAGTATGCTTATGCAACAAAAGAAAAACTCCAAATTAAATATAATCTGAGCTGAAAGTTTCCTTTTTAGACTTCTAGAACTTAAAATGTTTGTGACCCATGTGTCTTTTAATCCCTTGTCCTTTGATTTCAGCAGGAAAGGAAGGACAAGAAATCCTGGGGCCTGAAGCTCAGGCAGATGAAGCAGGATGTGCAGGTATTCTTGCCACTTTCTCTTGTCTTTGAAGGAGGTCTTCTGTGACACTGGTTTTTACATGGATGAGTCCTAAATTTGGTCTGTTCCTCCTTTTTTGTCTTGCCCTCCTTAAATGTTTAAGTATTAAGGCATATGGGGCACTAGACTAAAAGTTAGAAGCTAATATTCTTTGAATACAATATAAATTTACAGATTTATTTAATGCAGAAGATTTTCCATCCTATAAAGAATAACATGTATAACCTACTGATAATCCAAAACAGTGTTTGAATGATGATTTGAATTTATATCACAAATTTTACCAAAGTTACAGAAATGTATCCAATGCTATCTTGAGTCTCATTACTAGTTATCAGAGTATACTTTGAATTGCCCACAAGACAGAAACTAGAAGAGCAAAATATAAGCAAGTATCATGAATTATCTATAAACCAGATGAGAATCATAAATATTGATGAACCGAGTGAATATATCACAGCAAACAAAGCAATCAGACTTTTTCTTGTGATTTCTGTGATTGAAAAGGCCAAAATGAAGTTGAATTATAGTAAACAAGGAAATTTGCTTCTAGGTAACAAAAAGTCCATACTCCTTGAGACTTAAGGCTATTCCTCTATAATGGATTCAGATCAGATTTAAGAAGCAAAAGAGTAAGTGGAAATCTTAAATCAGACCTTCTGTACAATAGTATGAGAAACTTTTTACTGTGTCCCTAAATCAAGTAGAACCTTTGAAATGTAAACTTGAAAAATGAATTCTAAACCATTAAGACATTCCCTCAAAATACTGTACTTGAAAACAATATAGTTATATTTTGTATATTCAGACATAGATTCGATATTTCTGTCATACAGTTTTGATTGTTTTCTTTTTTCTCTTCCGTAATGTAACATTTATAGATTTTTTTTATTTCATAGTACATTTTAGAAATATTTCACATAACTGTGTAAATTATCTTTCACTACAGAATATGAGTTTGGTTCATGGTTCATGGGTATCAAAAATAGATTTTCATCTCTAGTATAAATATTATACCACACTCCCATACTTGTCAATCATTTATAAAGCACAAAGAATGAATCTTTTGTGTTGAACTAAGGTGAATTCCAAATTAGTTATTTAATTAACAGTGGAGTATCTGGTAATTTATAGTGCTATAGCCTAAGATTTTATATTCTTCCCCTTAACTGAGTTGTGTGTAATTTGCATGAATAATGTATTCAGATATACTTGTTATCAAATACAACCTAAAGAGTATATAAAATACTTAAGCTGGATACTTGTTATTAAACCAGTAAATTAGTAAGCACAAAAGGATGCTGTTTTTACTCTTACCTAATTAATGTTAAACATTGATGGCTTGTAAATACTGTATTACCAGAATTACAGAAGACCATTCATCCTAGGCAAAAACCTATCAAATGAGACATTCGTAGTTCCAGGTTCACAATATTTGGTCTCACAGGTTGCTCTCTGTTATAAAAATAAATTAGTTATTTCAGTTTTAAATACTGAGTAATATATAAATTCCCTCAAAAAATCACATGTGGAAGGCAGAGTAACCTTTTATTACTGAAGTTACTACTGAAATGGAAGGCGTCGCCCCGCCCTGCAAGAAAATGCCCCCTCTTGCATTACTCCCCTGGGACATGAGAACAGAGGAACAAGCAAACATTTGATAAAGCTCCAGTAAGTGTTGGAAAATTAAACTTTGGAGGTTTTTGAGCAGTTAAACTATAAAATTAGGTTTTGCCTTTGGTTTTGTTACTTCCTTGACTTCTGTGGAATAACATGCTGACAAAAACATTGTACAAAGGTCACTATCATTAGTTCAGAACTTTGTCAGATCTTTTCTACAGCTGACTTCCTTTTGCTATTCATGAAGTTAAGAGAACTGTAGGCTGAGCTTAGTATTCAGAGAGTGAAATACTCACCCAAAACATTCTTTGTTCCTTGGGAGCCTCTTTTTTGTTTACACAGTTAGCAGTTGTACAGAGTTTAAAAAGAGGAGTGTAAAGATTGGAGGACGCATGCATGGAAATATATTTCCAAACCCACACTCGCAAATATATAGATGGTTAAATTAAAAATACTAGTCTTTATATGAGATACCTGCTGTCTCTGATTTGTGATTTATAGTCCTGTGGTTCAACACTTTGACCAGTGATACTAGTGTTACATTCTGTACTTTGACAGTCAGCTCTGAATCTCATCCTATCTAAAAAGAAATCTAAATCATCATTATGTGTTTCTGTGTATTTGCCCATCTCTCTAATACTTAAGTTTATTAGTCTTAAGACCAGGAAATTTCTTTGTAATCGACCTTTTCATGATGGCCACTTTCTAACACTTTAAATTTTGGGGTAAAAGTACAGAACTTGTGGTTTCCACTTGAAATTGGACTTGGTAGATGTGGTTTCATGGGGAAGGGGTAGTCTAATGGAAAGACCCAGGATTTGACCCCCTATGCCTAATACCAAATTGTCTTCTCCAGTAGTACTACACGTTCCCATATGATCTTGGAAAACGTGTCTAACTCTTCCAACTGTAATATTTTATTGAGAAAAATGTTAATTGTGAAATTATGATGTTCACCTTGCAGGACTACTTTAAGGAACATAGCTAACAATTATATAGCACTTACTACATGCCAGGTACGGTACCGATAAGCATGTTACTATATTAATTAATTCAGTCCTCACAACCTTAAGAGTTATTGTAATTGTCACCCAAATTTTATAGTATGTAAACTGATCTTATACTACCTCACAAATTTCTTAATAAGCATATAAAATTTTTCACTTTATATTAAGGAGTAACAATTTCTAGTATATTAAAAACATTGCCAGTTTTAATATCACTCTTTTCTGTGAAATCCTTAGCAACTTAATATACCTCCTGTAATTCATTTTTTAAAAGAATGAATATACTATTAGGGTCAGATAGTGTTTACTCCTGAACATATATTTGCCATTTATATATGCTACAGAATTTTATACTAACATAATATGTATTTTCTGTGTGAAGGTATTTTTGGTCAACTGTACTATCATTTCATTATAAGAAAGATAAATGTATATAAAGTGAAATCAAAATTTTTCTTTGATTTCCAGAGATCACAAGAATCTTAAGGTTTAAAGTATGGATTGTTTTATCACTTAATTATTAGTAGTTCATATTTGGTCACATAATGACACATATTAGTAAATACTTGTTAAAGAAAATATTATTAAAAATGAGATTAAAGGAGCTAAAATATTTTCAATTACTGCATGTAATGCTTTAATATTAACTTGCTTCAAAAAGAAAAAGTGTCTAGCATTGTTTCTATTTTTGTACAGAATGTAAATATATTCTTAAATTTTAAAGTGAAATAATTTTTGTTTTAACTGAGTTACTTGGTTTTTTAAAACTTCAGAATTATATATGAATAGTTAGGTTTATTCATCAATAAAATACTTTAATATCCTATGGCTAACAATTCATTTAAGTACTTCTTCAGTTTTATTGAAAACAAAAATTCTGAACTACCTAATTTGCAAGTTGATTTGTTTCCCTGTCATTAGAATTATTCACTCTCTCATCCTCTGGGATGCACACTGGAAAGTCTTGATGAATGCTTCCTCACCAAAGGACTCATTATACCTGTTTGGGGCTTTTTGTTTCCTTCTCATTTAGAGGCAACTTTTTGGTTGGGGGAATTGAAATGTGATTAATTTCGGTATTTTTGCCAATACATTTTTTATTGAAAATCTCTCTGTTTTCCTCCATGCACTGTCTTTTGGTCAATACCTTACTTTACCTAATTTCTGGAAAATTTCAGCCTAATAACCTAATTAGCAAGGCAGTTATTACTGTTACAGTAGTCAAATCAGACTGTCTGTAAGAAAAAAAACTGTGTCCTCATTTTTTCAATCAAATAAAGCTAGTAGTATACATTTTAAAGAATTTTATTAAAATTTCTTTGATAAGGAAATATAAGTGATATCTAAATTATAAATAATTTAAGATATATAAAATACAAGCAAATGTCTTATAAAGACAAATTACTCAGTAGTGAAGGTAGGATGTTGCAGATCTCTTTGTCTCCAAGTGAATATATTTAAAGCCAGTCACTACACAGGTAATCTTATACATAACCTACTGAAGAAGCAAGTACTGCATCACATATGAAATACAGGCTGTGTATTTGGTTTTTTTTTTTTTTTTTTTTTTGGTCTTTCTGAGACAGGGTCTCACTACGCATTTCAAGCTGGCCTTGAGCTCACTTTGTAACCCAGGCTGGTCTTGAACTCACAACGATTCTCTTGCCTCAGCCTCCTGAGTGCTGGAATTACAAACGGGCTTCAGACTATATATTTCTGAAAATCACATGCCATTTTAAAACTCATATCCCATCAGTTTAACATATGTATGTGTGTGTATATATATGTATGTATGAAAGCTGCCCATACATATACATTTATATGTGTATATATGTGTGTGTGTATATATATATATATATATATATATATATTTCATGTATATGTTACTTTGGTGTAGAAAATATTAACATTTTTTAAGATGGAAATTGCTAAATTGAAAAAAATGTTTTATAACTATTTGATTAGAAGTTTGTTTTATCAAATACAGTATATGGAATCTATAAAAAATCACCTAGAATATCAATTTCATGCCTGTGTTTTATCCAGTTTAATTTGAAGTCCTGAATTTGTAGTGAAGAGACTCAATGTCATTGACGTATACTGCTTTAGCTGTTCAGCAGTGCTTATTTTTCCAGCTAATGACAGATCCTAGGAATGGTGTTTGAGTACATTCTTCTTTACTTTCATCAGACTCCTAAAGAGCAGTGAGCTGTTTAATAGTAGGACGTATATGGCATATCAGATAATGAAAGGAAATTTCCCTTGCTTCTTCTTTCCATATTATTATATAGTTGATTTCAGCTTGCCAGTTAGGAATAAACTACCCCATTTCAATTGTCACGGTTTCCACCTCATAGAAAAGCTTATAAATAGGAAAGACTGGAGACTTTTAGTGGTTTTATGCTGCTTTGAATAGTCAATAAGGAAGCATTTTATACTTTTCTTTTTCCACACTCTGGCAATATACCAAATTAATATTGTGGATGAAGGAAAGATATGCCTTTCTCTTTTTTTCTCTAAGAAAATGAGAGCAAAGAATACCTATAAAAGGGAGGGTAGAAAGAACCTTCAGGCCACCAAAAGTATACATGGAAGTTGAAAATCTGGGAATTGATGCCTTAAAATAATCATACTCCTGGATTGAGTCACCCCACTTTAATTTACTGTCTACTGCTATGAGTTAAGTAATACATTTTCCAGCAGGTGATAGCTCAGAGGTGATATTAGAAAGATAAAAACTTTGTCATTGATTCTTAGATTTTAAACAGCAACCATCTGAGATCAGTTATACTACTATGTAGGAGATATAGCAAGATTGTCTTAGTAACTGTCAAACAGAAAGCTGCCCATCCATCTCTATTTTAATTTGGCCTAGTCTCAATCTACCAGGAAGTGCCATTTTACTAATTCAGAGCTGATAGTTCAGTCTCAAGCTTGCTGCAGTGAACACAGCCAGTAGCTGGCCGTCTCCTAGAGCCAGTGGAGGAAACGAAATCACAGTGCAGCAGCACTGCTTTGGGGCCTTGCCACACTCTGGGAACCCTCCCACAGAAAAAGCATTTTGTTATCTCTAAACCGTTTCTACCTCAAGAAAAAAAAAATATATCTGTCTTAATCCTATGGTTAGACATTTATGGAGGGACAAATAGAGAAAGAAGGAGCCTTGTTTGTATTGAAAGTCTAAAGGAGGTGAAAACCAACTTTTACTTACGTGATTTGATACCTTTTTATTAAAAGTCTAACTACAAATCATTTAAAGTTTTTTTCTGAGCAATCACATAACTGAGCTGAAGGACTGGTTTATATGAGACTGATTAAATTTAAACTATAACTTTAAATATTTTGATTATTAAAATGATCTTTGAGAACTGTTTTCTTCACTTTATTATTAAGTGAGGAATAAAGTTTCAGTCAACAGTATTACTTTGTACTTTCTTTATCAATCAAATAGAATAGACATAACCATAAAGATTTAAAGGGAATTTCTAACGTCTATAAAATTTTAAATGTATAAAGCAAAAGGAGTGTGGCATGGTGGCACATGCCTGCACTATAGTTCCCAGCACTCTGTGAGGCTGAGGCAGGGTTGCAAGTTAAAGCCCAGGATCAGCAAGTTAGCAGCTTAGTGAACCCTCTCTCAAAATAAAAACTAAACATACAAAACATAAAAGAAAATTATTGGGGATGTAGCTCAGTGCAAAGGCCCCAGGCACAATCCCCAGTACCACCCTTCCTTCCCCAAAAGCAAAAACACTAAATAGTTTGCAAAAAAAGTGAGTAAAATTAATTTTTACTCTTTAGTAAATATTTTCTACAATTTCAAGAGTGATTCTGTATTCTCTCAAGGTAAATGATTTCTTATTTAGAAAAAATTGGAAAAAACTTAGTAAAATTGCTTTTTTATAAAGAATTCATTTCTTTCAGTAAAAGATGATGAATGTGACTCAGATGCAGAAAATGAGCAAAACCATGATCCTAATGTTGAAGAGTTCTTGCAACAACAAGACACAGCTGTCATTTATCCTGAGGCACCTGAAGAGGACCAGAGGCAGGGCACACCAGAAGCCAGTGGTCATGATGAAAATGGTAACCGAACCTTAACAATTCGTTCTTTCTCTCTCCCTCTCCTGCTGTCTAGTTCTCCTGCTCTCGCTCTTCCCCTCCTTCTCCTCCTCCTCCTTCTCCCTCCCTTCCCTTTTTCACTGTTCCTTTGGCAAGTAAAACATGGATGCATATCTGAATTGTACTAATAAGGTTAATTATAAAAAATCATAGTTGTCTGGTTCAAAGCATACTAATTTGGAAATGATAGTTTGTGCGTTTCTGCTTTAGTCTACACTGATGTTGAATATTTGGTGTATAAATACAATAAAAATGTGTTGAGATTCTTCAGAAAATGTTATTCTGCCTTTCCAAGCATAATAAACAGTTGAAAATAGCATGTTCCAATAAGAAATTTTATGCAAGATCTATACCAAGACTAGCTCAGATACTTAAAATGTTTTAAGAATTTGTGAATTACTAATATTCTAAATCTGGCTTTATTTATTCATGATTTCGTAGTGCATGGATAGCTTTAGCTTACTGTTCAAATAATCAACCAAAATTTTTGGAGAAACTGAGGAACACTATATATAATACAAAATAGATTCCATGACAAAATCAACTTCTTTTTCATTATTAGTACATATTAATTGTATAGAAAAATTGGTTTTTATTTTAGCATGTTCATACATGTAAATAACATACTTTGATCACTAAATCAGGAACCAAGTATGAAAAAATTTCATTCTAGAATGGATAGGATTTTCTAAAACCAAATCTATGACAAAGGCCGTAGGAATAGGACACTGTAGAATCATTTCCTCTAGGGTGCCAAACAGATACATTTTTAAAGAATGTAGATTATTGCCCCATAGGTCACTGCACATCAGCTGAATCATTAGTGTTCTGTCAGTCTATTTGCATGTTTGAAAAGTTTGTGGTTATTAACATGTAATGTTGTAAGTCCCTAATATAACCTGCTTTCATTTCTTGGTGGTTGCTTCTCTTAAAGAAAATACATTCCATTTCACTGGAAGAAGCAGTGGATTATAATAAAAATGAGAGGAAAATAGAAAAATTTAAAATATATAGGTATGCATATGTAAAACCTTAATACAATAACAACTTCCAAAAAGCCTTCATGAAAGAAAGCAATGAAATCTAAAGCTGTGTTCCATTACATCTAATAAAGTTAAACCTTATAAAGTTAGTCTTTTTGAATCAACAGTAAAATTTCATAAAAAATTAGCATTAAAAACTAGGAGCTAGCTATTCTGAATTATTGCAACATCTGAATTACAGAATATGCTGCTAATTTAGGTATTTATCACTTTCAGGTTTATAGTGTAATTTTATTAAAGGTTATTAATGTGTTCCAATGTAGATATCATTACAGCAACTTTACATTTAAAAAAATCATTGTGTTCCAAAGCTCTTAATGTACAGTAGATTTAATGTACTATAGATATGTTTTCTTGCATGTCTCCTCTTAAATTATATTCAAACAAACTGACCCCAGCAGGTTGAATGATGAAAAATTCTAAATCAGTGGGGAACAAATATAAGGGACTTTGCAGAAGTTTTATATTAAGAAGTATTACCAGTCAGAAATAATATACTGTATACCAAAAGAAATCGAGAATATAAAAATTAAACAATTTTGTTGTAAAAAATAACAGTACTTATATAGGTCACAGATACTTACAGAAATTATAGTTCAAAAATGGTGAGATACAGGATTTTTAGTAGCACTGAATTACTACCTAAATTTCTTATAGCCAGTCTAAAAAAATTTTCCCCTGCATAGCAAACCTTAATTATTAAAAAATGAATTTTAATTTTTATACTTTTCAAAAAAGTTTTACTTGCCTTTTAAACATGCTCGTTCTGTTTATTATTCCAAATATTCAGCTCAACTTTTTATTGTTTTATGCCAGTGAACTAAAAACATAAATTCATATCTTATATGAATTTTCACATGAAAATTTAGTAGATGCTGATTGATGAAAATAATAACTTGGCTATTAAAATATCATGAGCAACCTGTCATTTACCAAATTGTTAATATTTTGTTAATTCATTACATGGATTAATCATGAAGACAAAGAAGAAAATACAGCTCTGACACAGGAGGAGGAGCATTTTGATTAAAGGAACTTGTGACACTGAGGTGCCACTAACACAACCACCATTGTGGCGAACTGTGGCATTTGCCATTGTAGTGACCTAAATCAGTAAGATGGATTAGGCATTCTGGCAAGGAGAAGTCCCATGTTGACTTCCCACTGGCCTGTATAAATAGGAAATTCATCCTGAACAAAATGTGACATGATTTCCTCCCCAAATAAGATGGTCTGTCAAAGCCCCTCTAGTTCAGTAACAAAAGATACTGTCATAAATTTTGGAGCTTTGAGGGCTTTATGTTTATATTTGTGGCAATATATTCAGTGTATTATTTCAATATATTCAATAGCTATAGAGCTCAGGTGTTCTTGTGATTTGCAGAATGGTGTTTGAGCAAGACATTTAATTGATATGGATTTTAATTCCAATAAAGGCATACTATATATGTGTATGGAGCATTTGGAGATAGAGAGTTGCATATATACAGAAAAAAATGATATAGAAAGCTTGTCACTGTTTTGATAGCAGAAAGAACATGAAGAGTCATGTCCAGGAGGTCTTTATGGGTCAGGTCTACATCTGGCTCCAAAACCCCTCTCTCTCTCTTTCTCTCTCTCTCTCTCTCTCTCACACACACACACACACACACACACACACACACACACTGTTTTGGGCCACATCTAATTAGAAGGGAAATTCAGACACATAGTCTGTGTACTGCGTTTTCAAATTCATAAGAGCAAACAGTAAATAAATGATACAGTTGTTACCATAGGAAGAGTCTGTTGTGTAGTTCCTCCTTTAATATATATACTTTTACAAATGTCACTTACATCCTAACTTCATTTTTGTTTCCTTGTCCAGTTAACCATATTTAGAAGGGAGAACTTTGATTTAGGGGAAAAGTTAGAGGACTTGAAGGTCATCCCATGTTTGAATCCAACTTTATTGTTTATTGACTGTGTGACTTTTTAGATTATTTAACGTTTTTGAACTTCATGTTTTTTCCTTTGTAAAATGGAAATGAATATCATTGTATTGTTTTGAGGATCAGATATAAAACGAATAGCATAATATCTGGCATCTAGCATAGGGACTTAGTGATAACCTTGATAATATTTTCTGAATGTTTTGAGTTTATAATATATAATTTCTTTTACAGGAACACCAGATGCATTTTCTCAATTACTTACCTGCCCATATTGTGATAGAGGGTATAAACGCTTTACGTCTTTGAAAGAACACATTAAATATCGCCATGAAAAAAATGAAGATAACTTCAGTTGCTCCCTGTGCAGTTACACCTTTGCTTACAGAACCCAACTTGAACGTCACATGACATCACATAAGTCAGGAAGAGATCAGGTAAGCAAACCGATCAGGAGTTTACTACTCCAAATTTTGGAAATGTAACTCTTTTTTTTTTTTTTTTTCTTTTTTGGTACCAGGGATCAAACTCACAACCTCGCGCTTGCCAGGCAGGTGCTGTGCTGCAGAACTATATCACCAGCCCAGGAAATGTAACTCTTAAAGGCAAGGATTTTAGTATACTTAAGAGTTAAAAGGATACAGTAGACAGTGTCTTGTCTGCGGTCTTATAAAAATGAAAGTGATTAGTTACATTTTTTTCTTTTTCAGGTAATGTATTTTCCATTTTAATTTGATTATTTTGCTTGTCCTATAGTAGATACTATTCCAAATTTAGATTTCAAGTTGCATTCTATCAGATTGTTCGCTGTGAGAAAATTAATGTTGGTTACATAAATCACAAGACTTAGTACTAACCAAATTGAGAAAGCAGTTTTTTTAAAATGTAATTTTCTTTGACCCTTTGACTGCTTTATTTAGGCTCAGGGTAAGCTACTATAGTTTTCTTTTTGCTATTGTAAAAAAAAAAGCTGCCTCCTTCAAGAGTCTTAAGGTTTGGCATAGGTCGGTTTTCAAATGGTTTAGTCTATGCCTCATTTCCTAGAAGTATAAATGATGAGTATTTTGTAACTGTAAGTTACATTTAAACTCTCAACTCTATATTGAGATAAAGAAGTTCAGCAATTGTCCTTTTTTATAAGTTCCTGCTAACTACCAGATAGCAACAAATTAACATTTATTTAACTGTCAAACAAATACTGGGTCACACAGGGCATGTGTTGGGGTTGGAGCATGTGTCCAGTTTCTTGTGTCAGAGGGTTATGAATGTCTACACCCTGATTTATGGAAATGCTGCCCTGTGTAGGTACCTAATATAAGTCATGTATCCTACAGAGAACCAGTTAGACCCCTTGCTTAAGGGGGTTGACTAAACCAGACAAAAAAGTAGAACAGAAAGTTTCCTCAGGACTCTGGCAACAGTACACATGAAAGAACAAGATGATGGGGAGGAGAATGGCAATGAGGGAGAGCAGGACCAAGATTTCCAACCACAGTCTAGTGGGTAAGTCCCTGAAGGAGCGGAGCCCTTGACAAGGGGATGGGTGACGAAGAGGAGAAAGCTGGAGGAGAAGGGACCACTGATGCTACCTCCTTCCCATGTGCATTTCACTGCTTGTGTGTCCTGCATGACCACAGTGTAGATGGCTCAGAAATGGCCCCTGTTCACAGAGCCTTGGCAGGCAAACCCTCCTGTAAGTTGTTGCCGCATCCTCACTCCACTAGGGTCCCCATTAAAGGAAAGGACAGATAATGAGAGCAGAAGATGCTGTGCTTTTTTTTTTTTTTTAACTGAAATCTCTGATGAGTATGAAGGCCACTCAACACTGGTGGTTTTTTTGGTAAGTACATAGTAGATTTTATTTGCAAGGGGTGATCAAAGTAATCCCCTTCTCTTCAAACACTCTGATCCCATAGTTCCTGACACTTTCTGAAGGGATTCAGGAAGTCCTTTTTGTGAGTGTCTTTATTAGGTGTGATCAAAAATTCAGTGAATGTTTTTGCCAACTACTGTCCAACTGAAAGGTGGGCTCATAAAAGCACTCTGGCGTGTCTTCGTCCAGCTTATTCACCAGATCTGACACCATGTGACTTCTAGTTCTTCTGCATAGTCAAAATGACCATTAAAGGTAAATATTTCAATCAGTTCAGGGCATTGAGGCAACCAGAACAGTGCAGTAAAGGCACATACAAAAAGATATTTCCAGAGCTGCTTCAGAATGATGAGTTAAGTGTGCTTGAAGCAAGGGGGACTAATAGCAATATAGTCATTTTTACTGTAATACAATTTTTAATATAAACACTAACTTTTTATCATTCTTGGTATAAACTGTGAGTCAGAGGAAGTCAAGAAGGAGCTGTGATAAGTGTAGGGACCCGTAGTATGAGGAAATGTATCTGAGAAGTCATGGAAACAATCAGATGGTAAGTCAGCAAATGAAAGAGTAGAATGTCTATCTTGCTGGCCACTGAAAACCATAGTATGACTAAAGCATAAGTGCATCTATATCTTATTAATTTATTCTTTCTACAAATATTTGAGTTTCTCTTATGCATCACAGCGTGTTCTAGGTGATAAAGGAACAAGCATGGAAAAGACAAAGGCCTGCCAAAGGCAGCACATGTTAGTGGGTGACGTAAAAGAAAGAAATAAAAAACAACTAGTGTGAAGAAAAACAAAAAAGTAGAAAGATAAAAAGTGATGAAAGCTGCCAGTTCTTACAGAGACCTGAAACATGGGACATCTGATCTGAGCCCAGCATGAAATGGGTGTCATGGAATATTGGGAGTGGGCTTTGCAGTCAGAGGGAATAGAGTAAAACTTTAAAAAGCCTTGAGGTAGAGACCTTCCTGGCATGTTCCACGAAAGCCAGGAGGTCAGTGTGAATGAAAGGGAAAGTGAGTGAGACCAGTGAATTTCTGGAGCCACTTGATCGAAGTCCTTATATAGGGTAGGATAAAGATTTTTACCCTAAAATCCAATAGGGAAGCCTTTGAAGGATACTGAATTTTTAAGTTGTTTAAGGGAATATTGTCGGATGGAGACTATGTCAAGAGAGACAAGAATGATAAGGGCCTGGAGTTTGGTTCAGTGCCTTAAGTGCCTGCCCTGGCAGGCGCGAGGTTGTGAGTTCAATCTCTGGTGCCGCAAAAAAAAAAAAAAAAAAGACAAGAATGAAAGAAGGAGACCTTTTAGAGTGTCTTGCTATAATCCAGGCCAGAGGTTGTGTGGCAGAGATGACAGTGAAGAATGTTGGTTTCAGCCTATATCCAGATGACTTGCTGGTGGATTAGTGTATTGCAAAGTTCAACACCTAAGCAATAAACAAATACATGAGGGTTCTATTCCAGAAAGACAGGAGACACTAAAGAAAAGATGAGTTGCTGGAGGGGAATTAAGTTAGGTGTTAATCATATTAACTTTTAGGTGCATGCTTAGCCATATGAGTCTGGAGAGAGAGAGGTTAGGAAATAGGATTGAGAGTTGTCACCATGTATTTGATACCTTGAACCATTAGTTTGGGTGACATAGGTCTTGATACATAATGAATGTGAATATTTAAAGACTGAAGCCTCTTTTCTTTCTACAAAAAACGAATGTAAAATCCACCTGGGTGCCATGAAACAAGTCAGTTAAGCCATTGAAGAATAGACAGGATCTTAACGGAATGAAGGGTAAATATACCCAA
Source organism: Dasyprocta punctata (assembly GCA_004363535.1). NCBI lineage: Eukaryota > Metazoa > Chordata > Mammalia > Rodentia > Dasyproctidae > Dasyprocta > Dasyprocta punctata. The sequence continues at coordinate 45,442 of RJWM01008793.1, forward strand.
AGAATAAAAAACAGTGTAAAGTATGGTGCAAAAGTAGAGAGAAGCCATGCATGTGCAAAAGACTTAATCACCGAATGACTAAGGCATGGGCTTCTTCTGCAGAAGTCCTCAGGGACAGTCACGGGCACTGAGGCAGGACTTGGAATCTTTAGGCAGTGGTATGGGGGCCTTTTAGATTTCTAAGCAGGGATTTGATACAGTGCAATTCAAGAAGCACTCTCATGATTAATCAAAGTGTGCAGAATATATTTGAAAGATACAAAAACAAGACTTTGATAAACTCGGTAGAAAGCTATTATAAAAATCTCCATTTGACTCAAAAGATGGAAGTGTTTTTAAAAATTGTTAAATACATTTTGGAAATACTAGGCATATTAAGAGATAAGAGGTAGTAGTTGAAAAGTTCAGCCCTTCTGTATAGGACCTTCTTCTGTTGAGTGCTTTAGACAGATTATTCTTGAACTAGGTTTCTTTACCTGTAAATTGGAGTTAGATAAGACAATCTCTAGTTCCTGGTAAAGTGTATATTGCTTTTTACTCAATACTATATTTCTTAATAAAGTGTGACTCTGGTATTTTAAATTAAAAAGTGGAAATTTTTTGTGTCAGAATTCTATCACCATCTTTTGTAGGGGGAAATAATTCAACGGTTACCGTTCTATGACTGTTACGGTTAGAGACCTTTAAAAAACAAAATGGTCCTCAAACTCACCGAAAATATTTTTAACATGCGAATGTTCTTTATGTCTGAAGTTCTTTTGCTTTACAAATAAAACACCAATTCTTTCTTACAGAGACATGTGACACAGTCTGGGGGTAATCGTAAATTCAAGTGCACTGAATGTGGAAAAGCTTTCAAATACAAACACCACCTAAAAGAGCACTTAAGAATTCACAGTGGTAAATATTTGTTTTCTTTCTCCATCCTCAATATCATAGCATCTGCAGTAATCTACTACATCATATGATTTACATACATAATCAAAAACTACTTGCTTTTCTTTTAGAGTCAAGACCAATATGGAGAAATTTTATTTAAAAATTTTATTAGCATCTTAAACTTTGACTAAAGTGTATCATATTGATACGATATTCCACACTTCCTAGTCGGAATGTAGTGTAGCATGTTTTCACAGGTATAAGCTAAATCACTTTGGCTTTCTAATGAATGTTAATTTCATTACCTCTTTTGTGCAGAGGTGAAATTTGCAAAAGGAACTAAGGAGGTGAAGATAGGCTTTACATGCAAAAAGGAGAAATGAAACTCAAGAAAATCACAGAGATGGTACTGAATCAGTGAGCAAAGACAGCATGAGGCTGGAGAGGACCACAGCGTTAATGTGAATTTAGAAGAAAAGTGTGTTCCTCCTCACCCTCAACTCCCTAGTCCATGTCATTTCTAAGTAATTTATTATAAAATGAATATGTATGATAGCATGATATAGAAGCATGATGAATAATGAAGGCTATATTTGTATTTCTTTCAAGATTCTACTTAAAACTTAGGAAAAAAAACTATTAGCTTCCTATATTACACTCTAAAATCTTTTCATCTCCTGATCAATTTTGATACACTCTTTCAGGTATAAATTCTTTTAATGAAAAAACTATTAGCCAGTGAATGAGAAAATAATGGATGTTTGTACATTGCTTATTACTTTGTGAAAATTATTGTATTAACATTTACATTTCACAAGCATCTTCCTACCAAAAAGAACACTTGAATGACTTTGTGAGTGGTGATTGGAAGTATCTGTGATGTATTTTGGAATTGCAAGGTTTTACTTTATTGCTCATTGAGGTTAACCCCCTGTGCTAAGTATGCTGAAGTTATCACTTGAAATTGTTAAAACCAGGATTCTAAAAAAGAGTTTGTTTCCACCCACCGATGTTTCTGAAAAGTAGAGCCTGTCTTTTGCAGCCTGTCAAAGTATCCTATTTCTTAGTTCCTGTGCTGTGCCACAATTTTCATCAATAATAAAATGTCATAATATTGCTAAAAATTATTGAAGTTGTTAACAGAGATATAGCTAATTCCAGAGAGCTTTGAAAGTGTTTAAACTTGGGTAAAAGAAGGAAAAATAAAATTTAGGATCAGATTCATGTTATAGTTGTATGTAGGGTTTCCTTGATTTTTAGATGATATAAACTTTGGAAGCTTAGATTATATCAAAAATCACAATACTGGTCTAGAAACAAGAAGTTAAAACTTAATTGCAAAATCCTGCATTGGTATACAAAAATCAGTCTCAATCAGGTGGTAAATTTGGGTGATCAAGAGCTTAATATGAACTAACAATGTACCACTACTGAACAACTGATACAAATTTAGGCCAGATCATGAAACACAGAACTCCTGCTATACTCTCCATTGTCCATTAATTATATGTTCATATCTTATTCTTACAATTATCTAATGTGAGACTTGTATACCTTCAATACAGTAGGCAAAATTGATTCAAAATGATGTAAGAAAAATTAAGACTATTCTTCCAGATACTAAGTCTACAAAAAAGTTGGTCTTTGGAGCATCCTAAAGAAGAAAGAGCAAAGTATAATTTATAACATCCTCAGAAATATCATTAAAATAATACAGAAGAGAATTTGATAGCATTTTCTAAGTCAGATTTTTTAGTAGAGGCCAGCAATATTTCATCAAAGTGCGATTAAGAAAAAGCATTCCTACAGGGTGGCCACTTGAACACTGTTCAAGTCTACAGTTCTCTGATGCTCTGGTTTATGCCAAGGGAAGATTTTCAAGCAGGGCTACTCTGAAGTGTCAGCCCAGGATTGATGCCAGGCTGCAAACCCTGTGTTACTGGTTCTTGAAGAAACAGAATTAAAATTAAGCATTTAAAAATTACTTACCAAGACTCTACTGTGACATTTCCATTATATTTTACAAAATACTAGTTAGTAAATTCGAATTTTAAAATTTTTAAAATTAAATTGGTTCTGGGTACTTTGAAAGCTACTGTTCAGAATAACTAGTAGTGGCTGAACTGCATATCCTTTAGGAACCTTCTGTAATTATTTTTTCTCAGTTGAGCTTTTAAAAGATGTGGAGGATCCAGATCCAAACTTACGTTCTCTAAAATTGCATGTATTGTTGCTCTGTTCAGATATCCATGAGATTTTAATAATAAGCCCTGTGCAGAATCAACTGTTAACAGTCATTTAAACTCTACTCTAAGGAGTTAAGCTATGATAAAGGGGCCACCACACCTCTCAGAGGTGAGACAAAAGAACACCTGCACGTGGATGAGGGTCCTCCTCGGAAAGTAATTTTTTGTTCCATAGCTTTAGTAAGTTTAGCCTGAAAAATATTTACGTCTGACTCAACCAAAAACCCACCTCAGTCATTTAAAAAACCTCTCAATATTCATGTTATATCTAACTTTGAGTAGTAAAGCTTACTGATATAATCTCCAGACTAGTTGCAAACCTTAAACTGGATAAATTACACAATGGAGTTAAGCTATAAACTGTACAGTTATGAAATTATAAACTAAAAGTTTCATAACATAACAACTTTGGTTTTTGAATAATCTGTAAACTTTCTTACTTGGAATGATAAAATATCGAAGTAATTCCAAATAATCAAAATAATGATAGCTAGAATTTATCAAATAAATATTTAACTGTTTATATAGCACCTTACCACAGGAGTTCTTGACATACACTAACTTCTATAGTCCTTAAATAATCCTCTGAGGTAGTTTGTATTACTTCCTTCTTGTGGAGAAAATGAAAGCTTAAGAGTTTAATGAACCTGTCCAAGTTCACTTAGCTACTTCATGGCAAACCTCAGGCTTCAGTAGTGTCATCCTGATTCCTGCCTTACCTATTATCTTTGATCTTCCTGTTTGTAAAGATAAAATAGTCTACATTGTGAATGTTTATCTTTCTACCATCTCTGGGAAAATACTCACGTACCTCATCTAAAATGTTAAGTAGTTAAAAATATTAAAAGATACACTAGGAGATATCCCTTGTTTTATCCCCACTGGGCACTTTTATCTAATGACATTTTGAGTATTAAATCCTATTCCAGGCATTCCACTGATATACTGATACTGGTAACCCCAGAGGTGGGTTAGCAAGCAGGCAAGGTTCTGAAAACCATGTCCCATGAGGAATGTTGGAATTTTTTTTTTAAATCACTAATACTTGCTTAGAGCATACTATGAGTTTGCTATATAATCTCATATAACTCCTTAGAAAAATCCATTGAGAATGTTTTCATTTGCATATTCTTAACACTGAGGCTTACAAGGTTAAGAAAGTAGTATATGAGCCAGAATTTGAATCCACATCCATGATCCCTACAGACCCAGGCTAGACACTCTTCCATAGAGCTACTCTACAGACAGTTAACCCCTGTACTAAGGAGTTAAAGCTGAGACTGATGTCAAAGATAATATGAAATGAATTATCTGTTGCAAAAGACTTACTGGAGGGCTTCTTAGAGCCCATTCTAGTATCTGATTCTTCAAATATCTGTATCTCAGAAAATAACTCATTTTTAAACTTTGTAGCATGGAACTTATGTTATTAATAGCACATATATTCACTTTCTCGCTACTTTCATTCTAATTCTTAAAAAGAAAGGACTTTTTTGTAATACTGAGTTGGCAAATCAGCCTTGTATTTCATAATGTTTCGGTTAGTCGTCATTCGTCTAAAAAGATTCAGTAAACATTTTTTGACCTGTATTGTGATAGGTGCAAAGAATAAATGGCAAACAAGATACAGAAGTGTTCATATTACTGGAGCCGATAGTCAGTAACCTATAAATTGCCAAAGTAATGAACTATAACTATAAATTTTAACTGAAGTGAGAAAATAGGCTACTATGAAATATTTCATTCAGCTCAGTACTTCTCAACATTGCCAAAGTATCTCTGATGGTCAAGGAGAATAAATGCCCTGTGCCCTTGGGGAGCCTTAACAAACAAGATATTTCTTTGACATCATGTTACTTTTCCTGCCAGTTCATGTGAACATTGTATGTTATCCACTATACCCACATCACTGAGGCTGAAATTCCAAGATGCTTTTCTTATCTCCTAGAACGTACCTACTAGAACCTATCTAGTAGAGATATCTAGAGGTGTAATGCACATTCCAGCCTAATGAGTCAGCAATTATAGCAATACCTTATGTTAAAGTTTTCCTCCACTCAGAAAAGTTTTTTTTCCAATGAAACCATACGCATATGGGCAGAGCATTTTTATCAATACAGGATGGCTATTTATACTTGTAAAATCATGGGGGATTGTAGCTACTTTTTTCATATAATATTACTTTCTCCTACAGGTGGTTGAGTCGAGTGAAATACTGAAAATTATGTAGGGTGGTAAAATAGGGTAAGAAAAAATTATTCAAGTGTAAGATTAAATTTTGATGTTTGAGAATTATTTGAAGTTATAAAGATTGGGGGAACTATTATATACCTATGCTAAGAAGATTGGTTAGGGCATGTAGTTCTGACTAAAGTTTTACTAGCATTTATAATACTTATGTCATTTCTGAGTTTTAAAATGATAATTCTAAATAAAATTGTATCACAGGCATACACAGTAACCTTGCTTTTTAAAAATATGGATATGGTTTATTTTAGGTAAAATATAAATACATAAAATTTATACATAGTAATTCAGTGAATATATATATATATATTTTTGTTTGTTTGTTTGTTTGTTTGTTTAGGAGAGAAGCCATATGAATGCCCAAACTGCAAGAAACGTTTTTCTCACTCTGGTTCCTATAGCTCCCACATAAGCAGTAAGAAGTGTATCAGCTTGCTGCCTGTGAATGGGAGACCAAGAACAGGACTCAAGACATCGCAGTGTTCCTCGCCATCTCTCTCGGCATCACCAGGCAGTCCCACACGGCCACAGATACGGCAAAAAATAGAGAATAAACCCCTTCAAGAGCAACTCTCTGTAAACCAAATTAAAACTGAACCTGTGGATTATGAGTTCAAACCCATAGTGGTTGCTTCAGGAATCAACTGTTCAACCCCTTTGCAAAATGGGGTGTTCAGTGGTGGTGGCCCATTGCAGGCCACCAGTTCTCCTCAGGGTGTGGTGCAAGCTGTTGTTCTGCCAACAGTTGGTTTGGTATCTCCCATAAGTATCAATTTAAGTGATATTCAGAATGTACTTAAAGTGGCAGTCGATGGTAATGTAATAAGACAAGTTTTGGAGAATAATCAAGCCAATCTTGCATCCAAAGAACAAGAAACAATCAATGCTTCATCCATACAACAAGGTGGTCATTCTGTTATTTCAGCCATCAGTCTTCCTCTGGTTGATCAAGATGGAACAACCAAAATTATCATTAACTACAGTCTTGAGCAACCTAGCCAACTTCAAGTTGTTCCTCAGAATTTAAAAAAAGAAAACCCAGGCCCCACAAACAGTTGCAAAAGTGAAAAGTTACCAGAAGATCTTACTGTTAAATCTGAGAAAGACAAAAGCTTTGAAGGGGGAGTGAATGATAACACTTGTCTTCTGTGTGATGATTGTCCGGGCGACCTTAATGCACTTCCAGAATTAAAGCACTATGACGTAAAGCAGCCTGCTCAGCCTCCTTCACTCCCTGCCCCAGAAGCTGAGAAGTCCGAGTCCTCCGCTTCATCAGGTACTGGAGATGGCAATTTGTCTCCCAATCAGCCACCTTTAAAGAATCTCTTGTCTCTCCTAAAAGCCTATTATGCTTTGAATGCGCAGCCAAGTGCAGAAGAGCTCTCAAAAATTGCTGATTCTGTAAACCTACCACTGGATGTAGTTAAAAAGTGGTTTGAAAAGATGCAAACTGGACAGATTTCAGTGCAGTCTTCTGAACCATCTTCTCCTGAACCAGACAAAGTAAATATTCCTGTGAAGAATGATGATCAGCCACAATCTACAAATGCAAATGAAGCCCAGGACAACAAAACAACTCTGCACAGTCCTTTGAAGACAACTCACTCTCCAGTCCTACCAGTGGGCTCAAGCACGAATGGTTCTAGAAGTAGTACGCCATCCCCATCACCTCTGAACCTTTCCTCAGCCAGAAACACACAGGGTTATCCATACCCAGCAGAGGGTGCGCAAGAAGAGCCGCAAGTAGAACCTCTTGATCTTTCACTACCAAAGCAACAGGGAGAACTATTGGAAAGGTCAACTATCACTAGTGTTTACCAGAACAGTGTTTATTCTGTCCAAGAAGAACCCTTGAACTTGTCTTGTGCAAAAAAGGAGCCACAAAAGGACACTTGTGTTACAGACTCAGAACCAGTTGTAAATGTAATCCCACCAAGTGCCAACCCCATAAATATCGCTATACCTACAGTCACTGCCCAGTTACCCACAATTGTGGCCATCGCTGACCAGAACAGTGTTCCATGCTTACGAGCACTAGCTGCCAATAAGCAAACTATTCTGATTCCCCAGGTGGCTTACACATACTCGACTACAGTCAGCCCTGCAGTCCAGGAACCACCCCTGAAAGTGATCCAGCCAAATGGAAATCAGGTAAAAACATGCATATCCATTTGTAAAATGCTAGCTTGACTACTTTAGTTAAAATTTTTAATTAAAAATCCTCAGTCACTGTAGGGTCAGCTAGGTAGTTAGAAACTGTCATATTTAAAAGGAATAGACTAGGGTAAAGTTTGTTTTTGAGACAGGATCTCACTTTGTAGTGCAGGCTGGCCTTAAATGGTCTGTGTGTCCCAGGTTGGTCCCCTACTCACACAGTCCTCCAGCCTCAGCCTCTCAAGTGCTGGAATTACATGTATGTGCCAGGATAAGACAGAAACAAAGCTTTTGTAAATGAGGAGGAGGGGGGTTGAAGGGAGGGAAGGGGAGTGAATTGAGGAAAAAATGATGAATCAACACCTACCATATACAGTTACAAATTCCCTATGAAAATATGATCATTATATCTAATCATACAAGTAAATTTAATAATAAGTAAATAAGTGAAATATATCAATGTTTGTTTTAGCTTTTGTGATATATAGTCAATGTATTAGTGTCAATTTAAGTTTAAAGTGTTACTGTGCTGTGTAAAAGGATTCATTTCATCAATACCTATTTGAAGTTAGAAACCAAAGGGGAAAGGAAAATTGGGATACTCATTATTTGAATTTCTGTTCTTTCTGCCATGATTATGATCATTAACAAATGAAAATACATTCCCCTTTACAAGTTCACACCAGGCAGACTCAGCTACCACTTTTTTTTGTACTAACACTGCAGCTTTAATGAAATAAGAGGTATCCGTAGAACTCAGCTAGTTAGTTTATTGATCATTTTACAAGCTGTGAATAAACTGAGCTGCCCTAATTCTGTAACAGGCTCCAGGCAGTATTCTGTCTACAGTTGAGCCTCCTGCAAAATTATTTCACTGAGACTGCCTGATATTTTATTCTACTGGGCCTAAAAGCTCCTTTTTGACAAATGCTGCTGTTTAGCCACATAGCCCCTCACGTGTTGTTGCTCATCTCACCCCACAGAGAGTGCAGAGCAAAGGGAAGCCACCGGGGCTGATTAATTTAGAAGCCACTTCTTAAAAACTCTGTCTTAATTTTCGTATAGTGAAATCCAGAATAAAAAACAAAGGTAAATAATACAGTTAGAAATTAATGATTGATTAGCAAACTCTTAGGTTAAAACTTTCTACACATTTATCATAAACCATGTAAATTTTGTTGCTACACATTTTACATTCTTTCTTTTTGGTGTCAATTCTTTTCTTTACCAGTAGAGCATATGTTCACTGTAGCTTTGGCTATTTCATCTGTACCACATTTTTTATCAGCTTCAGCCACAATCTCGCCCTTCCTTTGGAGCCTGTTCACAGTGGTGAGCGGTGTGCTTGGTGTAGTCAGGTTGCTGGAAGTGTCAATCAGTTTTAACCTGTACTGTGTTTACATTTCTTGTTTATCTTTTAATTTGAAATTCAATTTAATTTTAATTCAAAATCCTTTTTCCCTAGGATGAAAGGCAAGACACTAGCTCAGAAGGAGTATCCAATGTGGAAGATCAGAATGACTCTGATTCTACACCACCTAAAAAGAAAATGCGGAAGACAGAAAATGGAATGTATGCTTGTGACTTGTGTGATAAGATATTTCAGAAGAGTAGTTCATTATTGAGACATAAATATGAACACACAGGTCAGTGAACACAAAGTTCTATTTTAAAGTACCTGTGATATGATTTGATATGATATGCTGAAAATGCTAAATTAAAAGCTAAAGCTTTTAGCAGTTTTTCGCTTCTTTAATTTTATCACTTAAAACATGTCTTCCCACTTCAACATAGTATTTAATCAGCTCTGTTCTTTTGGGAAGGGGGTAGGTCTTTCTGTTCCTTCAATAACTTATTTAAGTTGGTGCAGCATTTATTCTGTCCACATGTGTTTAATGAAGTTTATACTATATCAATAAAAATATAGTACCCATTAATAAAAATACAGGACCAGTGGGAGGAAGCTATAGAAGACAGGATCTAGTTTCAAAGAAGAAAAAGGTGCTTCACAGACATACAGTTTGATGACCTAGCAGTTCATGGGCTCTGTATTAGTCACCTATCTGTCAATGAGACAAAATACTTGACTCCTACAGTTTAAAGGAGGATAGGGTTACTTTGGCTTCAGAGGGTTCCATCCATGGTTGGCTGGCTCCAGGCCAGAAACATCATGCTGGAAGGGCATGGTGGAGGAAAGCTGCTCAACACGTGCCATCCAAGAAGTAGAGAGAAAAGGAGCCAGCATAACAATACTCCCTTCCTGGTCACACCACCAGTGACCCACCTCTTCTGACCAGGACCTACCATGTAACAGCACATTCATCTGTAGACCCATCAGTTGATTAATCCACTGATGAATATAGTGCCCCCATGATCCAGAGACTTCCAAATTCCCCACTTTTGAACACAATACTTCTGAGGCCCATGTTAGATAGATCTAAATCATAAAGGCTCCTTGTCACTTGGAGGTTTCAGACAGCTTTTGTGTTGTACAACAGACTTCTACCTAGAGATTACACTAGAAAATTCTAATACTTCTAACTCTAATATTCTGTAATTCCTCCACAAAATGTATACTTCTTAGGTTAACTCAAAGATTGGCAAACTGGCTCAGAGACTTACTGTGGTTCTCTACCTGTTTTCCTATGACCTGTGAGCTAAGAACATTTTTTTAATGCTTGAAAAAGATGAAAATAGTATTAATGATACATGAGAACTATTTAAGAAACTATTTCAGCATCCTCGAGATAAAGTGGTATTGAAACACGGCCCTGCCCATTTGTTTTCTTGTTGTCTGTGGCCATTTCGCTGCAATTCAACATTGGCAGAATATGAGTAGTTATGATTGAGGCCATGTGGCCAGCCAACTAAAATAGTCACCGTCTGGCTTACACAGAAAGCATTTGCCAACTTGACTGCATCTATCCAGTGCAGTACTGGTGAATTTTAACAACTGATTTTCTGATGAATCTGAAGCCCTATTGTATAGTATTTATAGGTTTGTGTGGCCAGAATCCCTGCTAATTAACAGTAGACACCTTCTAGCCAATTATAGCACGCCACTGTTCCTCTAACACAGGTTGCTGTCAGAGGGGCTTGATGTTAGATGGTCCCAATTTGATTATAATTCAGTGTTTGTTCTTTTCATGTCTGGGCAGCAACATTTCTCTAGCCCATGCATTCTTAGCAGTGGCCAAATTGTGCTCAAGGAACACTTGTTTCTTGTGGGGGGTGCATACTATAATACTTTGTGGTTTTCTTAAGGACCTCAGTATATAAACTCCATATATTTGAGTTCTGTCATTAAAGAAGAGGCATAAAAACTTTATTAGAGGCAGGGGAAATAATGCATCTGAAAAAAAAGTCCAAAAGAGTCTGTAAAAGCAATAAGTTGAGAAACATTTCTGTTCCCTCTCTACCTCTGCTGTGTACACTGCCAAATATCTCATTAGAGCTTCACTATTTTATGATCCAGTTTATTGTCATGGTGCATGTATGTTTGGCATTTCAATTTTATATAGTTCACATTGGCATTCTCATCTGCAAAGCAGATTATGTAACACTAAATTTCCTTGTGTAGGTAACAAGCCTCATTCTCATATTACAGTACATGACAATGTAACTCTACCCTTTCCATAATCTAAAGTGCCCCCAGCAGTTACAGGAACTTTATTTACTTAATATCCCTATTTTATTTCATAGCTGTGTTTTTACCTTACAGGTAAAAGACCTCATGAGTGTGGAATCTGTAAAAAGGCATTTAAACACAAGCATCACTTGATTGAACACATGCGATTACATTCTGGAGAAAAGCCCTATCAATGTGACAAGTGTGGAAAGCGCTTCTCACACTCTGGATCTTATTCTCAACACATGAATCATCGCTACTCCTATTGCAAGAGAGAAGCAGAAGAAAGAGACAGCACAGAGCAGGAAGAGGCAGGGCCAGAAGTCCTGGCGAATGAGCATGTTGGTGTGAGGGCGTCTCCCTCCCAGGTCGACTCAGATGAGAGAGAGAGTTTGACAAGGGAAGAGGATGAAGACAGTGAAAAGGAGGAAGAGGAGGAGGAAGATAAAGAGATAGAAGAATTGCAGGAAGAAAAGGAATGTGAAAAACCTCAAGGGGATGAGGAAGAGGAGGAAGAGGAAGAAGAAGTAGATGAAGAAGAGGTAGAAGAGGCAGAGAATGAGGGAGAAGCAGCAAAAACTGAAGGTCCAGTGAAGGATGGTGGAGCTGTAAGTCAAGGAAGCAGCTTAGAACAAAAAGTAAGCGAGAATAGTGAGCAAGTGTCTGAAGAAAAAACAAATGAAGCCTAATAGTTTTTCTAGAAGGAAAATAAATTCTAATTGGTAATGAAGTTTGTTCTATATTATCCATGCTTTTCATGGAAGCACAGTAACCTGTATACTGTGATTCCTGTTCACTACTGTGTAAAGTAAAAACTACAAAAAAAAAAATACAAAATACAAAAAAAATTTTTCACAAAAAAAAATTCCAGGTGTGCCTGAATCACAGACCTAGTAATTTTTCATGCAGTTTTCAAAGTTAGGAACAAGTTTGTAACATGAAGCAGATTAGAAAACTTTTAATGACTCAGAAAGCAAAGATTTAATAGGTTACAGGAAACTGATAATTAGACAAGCGTCTGGCATTGTTTCGTTTTATCAGTATTATCACTTTTATGTTGGTTTATTCTTATGCTGTACAATTGGGAGAAATTTTATAATTTTTTATTGGTAAACATATGTTTAAAGCTAAAGCTAAATCCGCTTCAGTATTTTATTATGTTTTTTAAAATGTGAGAACTTCTGCACTACAAAATTCCCTTCAAGAGAAGTATAATACAGTTCCAAACCATGCTACTACCTTTTATAAATTCAACCTAGAAGGTAGTCATTTCTAATATTTAGATGTCATAGTAGAACATATTATCATTTAAAGTGTATTGTTAGCCTTAAGGAAGCAGCTGATAGAAGAACTGAAGTTTCCTACTCGTGATTTTAAATGGAGTTAAAAAGATTGTTATTGAGTTCTGATTGCAGGGACTAACAGTGTTGATACTGGTAAGGACAGCGAAGTCGTCAGAATCAGTGTTTGTGATTGTGTTTGAGTATGTGGTAACAAATATGAAGGATATGATATGAAGCTTTGTATCTCCTTTGGCCTTAAGCAAGACCTGTGTGCTGTAAGTGCCATTTCTCAGTATTTTCAAGGCTCTAACCTGCCTTCATTCAGTGTGTGGCCTACAATAACTAGCATTTGTTGATTTGTTTGTCCTATTAAAATGCCCAAATAAAACTGAAAACCACTGACTCTGTCAGAGAAACTAAAACACTGGGACATTTCATCCTTTAATTCCTCAGTATTCATTTTGTGTTAATTGACTTAGAATTTCTCTACAGAAACGAAAGGGAAATTTTCTAATCTGCTTTATCCATGTATTTGCGTTTCAGTCATGGACATGCCATTATTTGGCTCATAACTGTTTCCAAATGTTAGTTATTATGGACCCAACTTATTAACAACATTAGCTGATTTTTACCTATCAGTATTATTTTATTTCTTTTAGTTTATAGATCTGTGCAACATTTTTGTACTGTATGTCTTCAAACCTGGCAGTATTAATACCCTTCTTACTGACATTGTACTTTTAGTTTTAGAAAACTTTTATATTTATGTGTCTTATTTTTATATTTCTTTATTTATTACACAGTGTAGTGTATAATACTGTAGTTTGTATTAATACAATAATATATTTTAGTATGAAAATTTGGAAAGTTGATAAGATTTAAAGTAGAGATGCAATTGGTTCTCTTGCATTGAGATTTGATTTAACAGTGTTATGTTAACATTTATACTTGCCTTGGACTGTAGAACAGAATTTAAATGGGAATGTATTAGTTTTACAACTACAATCAAGTCATTTTACCTTTTCCCAGTTTTTAATATAAAACTTAAATTTTGAAATTCACTGTGTGACTAATAGCATGATGCTCTGCAGTTTTATTAAGAGATTAGCCTAACCATAAAACTCTCATTTCCTTAGCAAGCCAAATTAGGATTACCTTATATAAAGTGTTGGGAACAATGTTTAACATTTTGTGCCAATTTGTTCCTGTATTCATGTATGTAAGTTACCAATCTGACTCTTCATTTTTAAGTTCCTTGTTACACCATGGTCATTTTCTAGTTTTTTACCAGACTCCCCCATCTCACAATAAAATGCATCAACAAGCCTGACTTGCTGTCATTCTTTTAATCATTATCAAGGTTTTCTTTGGAAAACTCTGTAAAGTGGGATTTACACTGTCATCCTGCACTTAATTCATCTTGAGCTGAATTTTGGTAACCCTAGTGTTTTAGACCTTACAACTAAATTGTGGAGTTTTTTGTGGCTGTTTCTAAAGAGGTAAGACTGACAGCTGAAGTCCTTCTCTGCAGAGGTCGTTTCTTCTCCCTTCCTGAAACCCTTGCCCCCCAGCCACTCTTAGTCTATTGCCTCTTATCCTTAGTCACCTCAGGGTCATCTGGGGTTAGATGCCATTCTTCTGTATGCCCACAGCTCATTGCAACTTTCTAATCCTGTGTTCTCTACTGTTACTTATATTTCTTCCCCACTAGGAACAGGGGCCACATCTGTCATAGTCACTCTCATGTGTCCACTGTCTGGTAGAGTGCCTAGTACTATACTAGTTGGAACAAGAAATATTTGCATGCAGAAAATATAATCTGCATGCTTTTGGAGCTCAGCTATGCGTTCACTATTTGTTTTGCGTCTTAGAAGATATGTTAAATGATTCCAGTAATTTAATGGTTTTCATATTTAGGCTTTACTATGTACTAGGCATAAGAGACATAAATTATTCTTTTCCTGTTGCCTTACTGTTATGATTTGCTGAGAATTTGTTTCTAAGTGTCTTCCCGGTCCTTATCTTTATGGTATATTGCACGACATTCAAGGCTATTGGATTTGACTACTCCAGTGGGAATGGTAGGACCAACCCTACTAGGCAGTCTTTACTTGTATCCACTCCTCATTCTAGGGTCCCACATTCCATGGTGCTTTATCATCCTGTTTCCTGACTTTCTGTCACCAAGAATAGCTATCCAACAAACAATTTCTGTTAGGAAATAAGAATAAGACACCCTTCTTACGAGGTATCCACACTGTAATGACTATAGTACAAACTCAAACAGGACAGTGCTTGACCCATATGGGTAAGTGGCCAGTAAAGGAATTTAGACATTATCAGAAATTCTAAAAAACAAAATACATGTGAATCCTTTTCAGTATCCTACAAATCATGTAACTAATAGCAGTACTACTGCCATGTTATTTATTTGTGCCATGTACAACTGTTTTGCTACCATTATCAAAGCTAGTTTTTCAAAAAAAAAGCCTTAAAATACAAATTGCAGCCATGTGCCCATAAACAGATATAAAAAGTAGTAGGATGAGGATTTTAACACAGGTCTGCCTGACTCTAAGGTTTTTTATTTAGCTTGTGTCACTCTTCATGTCATAAGTGTACACGCTCTACATTTAGACTCAAACCCAGCCTTTATTTTTATTTTCTTTTTTGTACTGGGGATTGAACTCACAACCTCACGCTTGCCAGGCAGGCACTTATGCCACTGAGCTAAACTCCCAGCCAGAAACCCAACCTTTAAGAATAGGAGTAGAAAGCATGAGACCAACATGTTTTACATTACGGTGGAGAAGAGGGCTTGAGATCTTTCATATCTGTATGCAAACTTCAAAACAACTTTGAAAAGAATACTGCCGAAGTTCAGTAATTAAACTGGCATGAAAATGTAATCTTAGAACATATTTACTTCTGAAGATAAATATAGAATCATCAATATATGACTTTGTCTCCGGAAAGTAGAACCAATAGAAACTCCTCTGATCCACTGAACAAAAATACATTCTATTTAACAAGCAGAATACATGTTATCTAACAACTGATAGGACATTCATGAAGATAAACCTTATTATGAGCTACAATACAACTCTCAGACTCAAAGGGTTTGCCAACAGTTTCCTCTGACTACAAAAGAATTACACGAGAAGTCAGTAATGGACATAGACTTAGAAGTTCCCTCTCAACACATTAAGTAGTTCATGGGCACTAAAAAAAAAGATGCTAAAATATGAACTAAATGAAAATGCTAAATATCAAAACTCAACATGCAGCTGAAACTGTATATAAAATAGCATTAAATCTTTAATTCGGTCATTCAAGTTTTCATTTTAAGAAACTGAGGAGAAAAAACGAAAGACAAACCAGACAGAAGGAAGGCAATAACAAGCAAAAAAGAAATCAGTGGCAGAGAAAAGAGTAAATCAAAGAAATAAATCTGATTCTTTTTAAGAAATTTAATAAACTAGACCAAGAAAAAAAGACAAAAATTAATATAAAAAAGATATCTTTACAGATCTTAACAGTAAAAGGATAAAGAAATAATAACTTCATGCCAATAAGCTTGACAATTTAGATGAAAATTGCACATTTCTTGAAAGACCCAAAATTCACGAATAGATAACCCAACCACGATAGTCCAATATCAGATTAAATTTCTAGTTAAAAATCTTCCCACAAAGAAAATTTCCATTGCTGATGGCTCCAGTGGTGAATTCTATAAATATTTAAGAAATATGTTGTATCCGTTATACACATCCAGAAAATAGAGAAATGTTAACTGAAACCATTACAAGAAGCAAAACTACACATTAATATCCTTCATAAAAATAGATACAAAAATGTTTTAACAATGTATAGAAAGTTAATTGGAGCAGTTCATCAAAAGGAAGATATAAAATGAGATCCCAGGATTGCAAGGTTCATTGAATATTCAAAAATCAATTAGTGTAATTCACTTTATTTACAGAGTAAAATGGGAAAAAATACAAGAAGTAAGGAAAATACTCAACACTAAGTCATAAAAATGATCAGCAATCTAGGAACAGAAAGTAACCTCAATCAAGTAAAAAGCTTCTACAAAAATCCTCCAGTGCATATTCATCATAAAAGATTAGGTACTTTCTTCCTAGAGTTAGGAACAAGGCAAGACTATCAACTCTTGCACTTTTACTAAACATGGAGCCAGGATCTCACCTATTTATGACAAAAATAAAGGCATACAGATTGGGACAGAAGAACTAAAATCTGCCTGTATTTGCAGGCAGTATGTTTGTTTGCAGACAACATTGTTGCCTGTAGGAAGGCATGAGGGAGGACTGGAAAAGGTGAGTGTAAGGTTGCAGGACAAAAAGTCATACAAAAATTATCTTACTAAATGGTAATAAAGATGGCAATTTACACTTTAAAAGCAGTACCTTCAAAAATACAAAATGCATGCAGATAACTTAACAAAATTCAAACAAAACTTATGCACAGAAAACTACAAAAAATTAAAGATGCAAAGCAAATGGAGAGATACTCTGTGTTCATGGATCAGAAAACAATCATTAAGGAAGCAGTTCTTCCCCAGATGCATCCATTGGATTTCAATGCAATTACAATCAAAATTCTTAGCCACATAGTTCTAGAAACTCACAGGCTAATTCTACATTCATAGGAAAATGCAAAGAACTTAAAATTGGCAAAACAATTTTGAAAAAGACCATCACGTGGTTGCTAGAGTGATTTTTATACAACTACTGTAGTCAATACAGTTACACTCAGCATGAGACTAGATGTACAGGTTGAGAAACTAGAATTTAGAGCTTAAAAAAAACCAACACACATTGTCAGTGGATTTTTGCCAAAGGTGCCAAGATAAAATGATAATTGTTAAAAAGTGCTGAAATAGACAAGGAAAATTAACTTGCTTTGTATCTCACACCATATATAGAAATTCTTTCAAAGTACATTATAGACCTACAGATAAATGTATAAAACTTCTAGACAAAAGTATAAGAAAGTCTTTGTGACCTTGAGTTAGGCAAGAATTCCCTAGATTAGACAATAAAATATGAATCGCAGAAGAATAGGATTGATGGGATGGACTGTACCAAAACTTAAAATTTTTCTTCTTCAGAAGATAGCCAAGTGTGGTACCCCACACCTGTAATTCCAGCACTCTAGGAGACTGAGGCAGGAAGATCATGAGTTCAAGGCCCAACCTGGCCAATTTAGTGAGACCCTGTCTCAAATTTCTAAAAATGTAAATGAACTTGGATTGTAGCTCAGTGGTAGAATGCTCTTGAGTTTGATCACCAGTGCCAAGAAAAAGAGGAAAGACTACTGTAAAAAAAAAATTAAAAGAATGTTTGCAAACTATACCTAAGAAAAAATTAAAACATACGTCCATACAAAAACCTATACATGAATACTCATAGCTGAATTATTTATAGTAGCCAAAAATGAAAACAACTTGAATTTCCATTGACTGATGAATAGGTTACATGTCATGTATACATACAATACAATATTCAGTCTTAAAGTGAATGCAACTTTAATACATGCCACAGCCTAGAAGAACCTTGAGAAAATTGTGTTAAATGGAAGAAATCAGTCATACCAGACTACACATTCTATAATTCCATTTATATGAAATGTCCAAAATAAGCAAATCTATACAGAAAGAAAATAGATTAGTGACTGCCTACGACTGCCTAGAGTAACTGCTAGTGGGAATGGGCTTCCTTTTGGGATAATAAAACTGCTCTAGATTGTGGTGATATTTGACAACTCTGAATAAATGCTAAGTCATGTAATTACAGATTTTAAATGGAGAACTACAGTATGTGAACTATCTCAAAGCCATATATATATATATATGTGTGTGTGTGTGTGTGTGTATGCATATATATATATTCAATATTTTAATAAAAGGCTCTTACAACCACCACTTCCTAGTTGTGCAAAAATGTTAAATGAATACTTATGGAATAAAGTATATAAATAGGAAATAAGCAAATGAAAAGATGATCCATACCATTAGTCATTATAGATGACAAACCCACAATTGCTGTCACTACACACCCAACAAAATGGCTAAAGTTTGAGACTGGCAGTAATACCAAATATTGGTCAGAATATAGAACAACTTGAACTTTGTACATTTATGGTAGTAATTAAAAGCAGTACAGCCACTTTGAAAAATAATCTCCCAGTCTCTTATAAAATTTAACACATAACCCAGAAATCCCACTTGAGATTTCCCCAAGGTAAACGAAAGCATATGTTCACTTGAAGAATTATGATATTCAGAGCAGTTTTAGAATAGATGATCTTGAGATAACTCAAATATCTACCAGTGGCGGCATAAACAAATTACATTATATCCATACAATAAAATATCACTCAGCAATAAATAAAACTGAATGAATATCAAAAGTAGAAAGGCTAAGCATAGTGTAATGGTGTGGTAGCTACATAGGTATGTAAATTTCCCAAAGCTAGTTGGTGAGTTTTAAATTGTATGAGTTTTAAGTCATGTGAGCTTTATTATGTGTAAATTGTAGCTCAGTATAGCTCATCTTTAAAAGATAGGAGAATGTATTAAGACAATCAAAAAATGAAGTCAGTCTCTGAAGCTGTAAGAAAGCAGAAACTCCTGTGCTCTAGCCAAACTATAAATGTTACGCAAAATCATTTGATCTACTTTGAAAGGAAGTAGATCAATTATCCTAATATTCTTAGAAAATCATTTTCAATTTAAAACTGGCTTATAAATAATACAGTAATCCCATGCAACAAATTGCCTAATTTAGTGATTTTCAGTTTCCCTTAAAAAAAAATCACTGCTGACAGTTAAACATTTTATTAGTATAGCTTTTTGGGATATTATTTTGGCTAAAATGGGCATCCTAATAACACTCGCCTTTAGATGTTACTAAGCTCAAGTGAAATAGTACTCAAATATTTAAACTGTACAAGTGTGTAAATTGTTATGCTTTATCAGAATAATAGAAATATATAATTTGTAACTTGAGGTACAGGTTATCCTTTTTATGTCAACTTCATATAACCCTCATTTACTTCATTAACTAAAAAGAAAGCAAAATCACATGCATAACCACTGTGGTTAGGTTGTATTTGGGCTTTGTTAGCACTCTCTCTGTTCAGTAACTCAGTACTTCTGCTATTGAATTCGGTTTGTTTCTCTTGCAGTATTAGGAGAAGGGAAAGATGAAGGCGGTATATTCACTACAGCTGTATTCAAGGCCAACTACAAGCTAAAACTTTTTTAAATGAATCTGAATCTCCAGAAAATGGTGATTTGGGACTCCTGTCACCTCTAATCTGGAGAATGGTCATAAAGCTAGGTCACTTTGGAGCTAGTCCAGAGTTAGTTTACTTGGGGGACATGACTGTCAATCTTTTGAAAAGGATTGTGGAATCCAAATGTGTGAAACAGGAGCAGAGCTGTCCTGGTAGAAGAAGAGCCCGAGTGTGGCAGTGCTGCAGCCACTACAGCCCAGGGCCGAGGTCTAGAACCACTTCCAGAGCATACTCTGGAGAGCCTGAGTGCACACCTGGAGCCTTTCTAGACCTGCCCTAGACTGGCCCGAGTCCAAAGTATGAACACTCAGGCTAGCGACAGTGGCCTGGCGCTACTGTGCTGTCTTGATACACGACAGAGATATTTGTGCATTTCAACAAGAGAAGTTTCAGAAACAGCGTTGTTTTTAGAAGATGCATTCAAGTCTAATTAGTTTTAAGGCTGATAGTGTGTAACTCATTTAATATTATAACTAAGAAATTATTGTTTCCCACCTTCTCAGAATAAGAAATAACTAAAATTGTTCAGGACATTCAGAAAAATTACTACGAATAAAATCATCGAAAGTCTTATACGTTATGCACAAATGATTACATCTGATGAACATGTATCCAAAGGAAAACAAATGAAATGGGCTTGTGCTGATGTATCGCCCCTTGGGGCAGTGACTGTGTCTTTCACTGACTTAAACAAGGAAGAAAATTCTTGCACCAAACTACTTCTGTGATGCACTAAAATGCATGATGCTTGATCTATGAAAGTAGGATGTACACTCAGAGAAGTAGGTCTGAAACTGTAAGCTATGGTGTGTGTTTGTGTGTGTGCCTGTGTGTGTGGATATACACATGGATTTACATACTGCTGTGGTTTGGATATAGTTTGAACATCCCCCAAAACTTTATGTGTTGAAATTTAATCTCCAGTGTGAGGTGGAAATTTAATCTGATCTGTGGTGTTCAGAGGGGAAGTATTTGGACATTGAGTAGAACTAAATAAGGTCACTTGGGCGGAGCTCTCACAGTTAAATCCTAGTGATTTTACAAGAAGAGGCTGAAAGACTAGACATACACACATATATACATGATTACACTCTGTCTTGCCTTTGTGATACCCTCTGCCACTTTGGTCTCTGCCAGTAAGAAAGCCATCACTAGATTCCATACCTCCATAACCATAAGCCAAAATAAACCTCTTCCTTCGTAACTTCCCCAGTCTGTGATCTTGTGTTATTAGCAGCAGAAAATGTACTAATGCATGTGGATATGCACACACACACACACACACACACACACACACACACACACCCCAAGCCAACAAGTAAGTGATAAGAGTATCCAACAGTCCCAGAAGAAAAACCATATTTTGCCCTGGATTCAGCTAGCCAAACAGAAGCTGAAAAAAACCCAGAAACTTGTAGTCCTTCTTAGGCATTCAGTTCAATACTAAAATGCTGTTAGGATCACCTGGGTGTCAGTAGACAGCTTTCTTTGGAAGTGAACAATGTATCATAAACTTGGAGGCAGTAGCTGCTCACAAAGCTGACTGTCTCTATAGGTCACTGAGGGGAGTACTTACATTTTTATTATTATCTTAAATATATGTGTCAGCTTCCATCACTGGAAAAAACCTCAGATAAACAACTTGGAATAAGGAAAGATTTATTTTCACTAACGTTTTCAGTCCTCGATCAGTTGACCCTGTTGATAGCACAACATAGGAGGAACCAGGAGTCAAAAAGAAGAAAGGGGCCAGGGTCCTGCTATCACTTTAAAGACACCTGTCCCCTCATGACCTGTAACTGCCTCCCACTGTGCCTCCCCTCTCAGTAGCACTACAGGCTGGTGACCAAGCATCTACCACATGGGTCTTTAGCAGGCATCTATGAATCAAGCCACAGTAATGCATAGGACTGCTTTACCCTGGCACAGGTCACAGAGGAAAGGCTGCCAGATGAGACTGTAATGCAATTCTGTCCACTTTCACTAATTTCAAAAGAGATGTAGCCCACAAGCAGGGGCCTCCAAAGGAACAATAAGAATCTTTCTGGCCAGAAATAATCAATCTAAAATCCATTATTAATACTTTTTTACTTATTCATTCTTTTTATTGTGCATATATGTACCAGTATTTAACATAAATTTACTTTTTTGCAGTGTAGTATTAGGATTGAACTCAGGGCCTTTGCACTGAGCTACATTCCCTGTTCTCTTAAAAGTTTTTTATTTTTATTTTGAAACAGGATCTCACTAAGTCATGTAAAATTCCCAGGGTCAATTCAAACTTGTAATCCTTCTGCCTCAGCTTTCCAGAGTGCCTGGATTTCAGGCAGAAATTTACCATGTTGTCTTTGTAAGTGTATGCTTCAGTGGTATTAAGTGCATTCACAATGTTGTACAACCATCACCACTGTCCATTTCTAGAAATCATTCATCTTCCCTGACAGAAACTCTTCACCTGTTAAACGAAATCTCCCCGTCGATCTCCAGCCTCTATTTTGCTTTCTGCCTCTATGAATTTGCCTATTCTAGGTGCTTTCTATAAGTAGGATCATACCTTTTTGTGACAGACTTATTATACTTAGCATAATGTTTTCAGTGTTTATCCATGAAGCAGGTGTCAGAATTCCATTCCATGCCATGAGGTAATAATGTTACATTGTGTGTATTCATGATGTCTTGTTTACCCATTTATGTTTAATGGATATTGAGTTATTTCCACAGTTTGGCTACTATGAGTAATGTTGTTATAGACATTGGTGCATAAATGTCTCTGAGTTCTTTTTTTCAATACTCATGATTTATATCTAGAAGTGAAATTGCTGAATTGTATGGTAATTCTCTGTTCAATTTTTTGAGAAACTGCAGAAGTTTTACACAGTGGTTGCACCATTTTATATCCCTCCGGAATGCACAAGGATTCCAATTTCTCCACATCCCCACCAGCACTTGTTATGTTCTGCCTTGTGTCTTGATAGTAGCTACTCCAATGGGTATGAAGTGACCACTAGCTGTATTTTTGATTTGCATATCCCTAATCACTTGTGATGTTAAACGTCTTCCTATGTGCTTATCTACCACTTAAATGTCTCCTTTGGAAAACTGTCTACTTAAATCCTTTGCCCATTTTTGAATTGGGCTGCTAGGGTTCTGTTTTCTTGTTATGCTGTAGTAGTTTTTATATATTCGGGATATTAATCCCTTATTAAATATATGATTTGCAAACACTTTCTCTCATTCAGTGGATTGTCGCTTCATTCCATTGATAGTGTCCTTTGATACACGACCATTGTTAGTTTCAATGAAGTCTACTAGTTTTGTTGTCATTGTTGTTGCCTATGCTTTTGGTGTCATAGCTAATAAATCACTGTCAAATTCAGTCTCACGAAAATTTTGTCCTGTATTTTCTTCTAAGAGCTTCATAGTTTTAGCTCTTACATCTTTGTTCTACTTTGAGATAAATTTGTATATGGTGTAATGTAAGGGTCCAAGTTTATCCTTTTACATGTGGGTATCCATTCTTCCTAGCACATTTGTTGGCGCCTTTATCAAAATTCCACTGACTGTTATGCAAGGGTTCATTTTGGAGCTCTGTGATCATTCTCAAATTAATGTGCTCCAAAAGTAATAAAAAGTAGACAAAATCTATTTAAGAGACCAGCATTAAGTGGTCTCTCTTTTACTAAATGTTGGATCAAGATGAGTAACAATTTTTAAAATCTAAGGAAATTTTCATTCTTGAATACTGTTTTGGATAGTTGGTGATTATGTACTATTATATTATACAAAGTTGTATATTTCTAATTCCCTGATAAAAGGAAAAAAAGAACTGATATTTAACAAGTTTGGCTTAAATTTCAGAAGGACTAGCAGTTCCAAATTGTTTAGGAGTTTTGCTTCTTTATTTGTTTTATTTAATTCCAGACTGATAGTTTAGCAGAATATCTATCTAACCCTATTTATAGATGCAGGCTGATTATTAAGGCAGTTGTAATATATCAATAGTTCTTCCCTGCACTGAAGAATCTTTGAAATGGCCACATTTTCTCTTGATATTAGTTGGCTAATGATGCTTTGTCACCTCAGCTGGACTCATATTAGTTAATAATCTCCAACTGTCTATTATTAACTGGTTTATTCCTTTACTTTTGTATTCACTGCTGGCTCTTCTTCCTCTATCCAGTCTCAAAATGTTGAAATGTCAATGACTGCCCCACAGACCTTATCTATAATTTCCTAGTGAATTAACCATGTATTATATCAAATGTGTATCTCTAGCCCTTTGAACTCCGGGCTCATATGTCCAAACAACTACTTAATAAGTCCACTCAAATTTAACCAGGTCTCAACTGACATTCGATTTCTCCACACTTGGCCCCAACCTGTTTCTCCACCTTCTATCCCCATCTCAATAAAAACCCATGCCATTCATCCAGGAACTCAGGCCAATCCCCAGAAGCAGGAAGTAGGCTCCAAAGGAGAGAGCCTCTTGCTTGTGAAATAACTTCATGAGATACTGTGATCTATTAGTCTCCTTTTTGGAGATGAAAGCAGCAATTTTTATTTTTGATTGTCCATTATTCTGTAAACATATTAAGCAAGGTTTAAAAAAATCAAGATCTACTAGAAAGTAGAGCTATCATTCAACTTGCTCAGTAGTTGTTGAAATTGAGTTGAAAGGCAGCAGGCATATTGGTAAAGGGCAGACTCCAAAGCCAAACCACCATGCTCACACCCCAGCTTAGTCCATGATGCACTTAACAGCTCTGTGATCCTGGGCAAGCTAGCTAACATTGCAGCACCTCACTTTCCTTCCCAGTAAGGTAGGGATGCTGGTAACATTTCACAGGTGTTCATGAGAATTAAATGAATATGTACATGAAAGCTCTTAGAGCAATGTGGGGCATACTGTTCATGTGAAATGCTGGCTGTTGTCATACAATATGAGGTAAGTAGTGTGACAGACAACACACATGTGAAATACCTCAGTGGACCACAAGAAATAGCCATGCAATGAAAACAGACAAATATAAAGAAGCTTCCCCCTTCCTTTGTTTCTCCATCATTTCTATTTTTTCATTTGCATTCATCTCTTTGTTACCTCACCCCTGTCACAAAAATAAATATTTTTTAAAAAAATTTTAACCCTTTGATTTCTTCCAGTCAGATAGGTCTAAGTTTAAATGTGGGAGTGTTCAGAATCACTTGGCAGATTCATTTGTAAAATGTACTTAATATATTCCCTTGTGAAAATTAAATGAAAAACTTTGTGCAACTGTTTTGAGCATGTGCTGGATATAGTAGGCTTCCTTTTCTGTCTCCTACTTACTAACTGGTTATTTTTTCCCCAAGACAACTCTGATCACATCTCGTTCATTTGATTACTACCTATGGAGTAGAATCCAACCTCCTTAGCAATTACACCTTATTTCCACCAATAATAGAGTAGCTGATATTTACTGAGCACTTTTTTTCAAGTACTAGAGTAAGTATGTTATGTTTATAAACTCTAATCCTCATTATAACACATAAAGGTAGGTCTCTGTAGTATAATAAGAAAATATGTATTTGGTCTTTGCACAGATCTAAACCTTTAGAAATTTCCTGAATAATAAGGTTTTTGTTATTAATAATGAATTCTTTACTGCTACATCTGAGCTTGTGCTAACAAGCTGAGTTAAGGTGGTCTAGCTGTTTCAAGGCAGGGGCTGCTTATGCAGGAAGAACCATATCTATGATTGAAAGGTTGGACCTTTCACCCCCACCCCCTGATTTCCAG